>CABFOV010002154.1:0-17060 GCA_902141375.1 Timema poppense
TTAGAAACTCACTGTAAAACATTATGTATTTTCTTTTATTATATTATTATGCCCGTGCGAAGCCGGGTTGGGCTGCTAGTAATTTTATATACAACTATTTTTATTTTCTCTCTACCTTACAGGTAGAGAAAGTATTGTGCTCGTCAAACAGATTTAACTCGAGATTTTGATGAATGTCAACGTTTCATGACCCCCGAATCCGAAAAATTGATTTTTGGATTGCTGTCTGTCTGTTTGTTTATACCTTAGAGTAGAGCCTGAAATATTTTACCGATTGGGCTAAAACTTGGTATATAGGGTTTTCATAGTGTGGCCCCGAGGGGTATTTGGAATTAGATATCTAACCCTAAAATTAAGGGTAGGTTCCTTAAGAAAGAAAAGAGAAGAAATCGATTTTCTCAAAATCGGCTTTAATTATTTTGATTACATTTTATTTCTAATCATTATTCAATTTAAAAAACAAAATGAATACTCTAAATTTTTTGTCAAAATGTATTTAAGGGTTCCGGTCTGATGCGTATAATTTAATTTTTTATATATCTGTAACTCTTTGAGATATGAAATTATTTATCATTGCAAATATGTAGGTCTATTTGTAATTCAAATATTTTATTTGAAACATATTTTTATAAAATCAATAATTTTCAAGCTATACGCAAAAATATATATTTTTCAACTTTTCGAACACTAAAGGTAAAATATTGTGACCGTAGAAAAAATCTAACCAGATATGTTGATGGTTGTCGACGTTTCATGACCCCCAAACACTAAAAAATTGTTTTTGCAGTTCCGTCTGTCTGTGTGTGTGTTTAACCCTAAAATTTAGAGTAGTTTAATAAAAGGCGAAAAAATAAAAAATAGATTTTTTCAAAATCGGCTCTAACGATTTTGATTAAAATTCGTATCTATGCATTGATTAATATTATAAATAAACTGGCTATTTTCATTTTCCCGTGAAAATGACTTTTAGGGTACTTTACAGAGGCTGAAATATCCGTGTCTCCGCAACTATTTGAGAAACTAAATAACTTATCATTGCAAAGTTGTAGTACCATTAAAAATTAAAAAATTAATTTGAAATATATCTTTATAAAGCAAATAGTTTCTGAGACACTGGCAAATATATTAATACAATTTTGTGAGCTTTAATTGTAGAGAGAAAATACTTAAGTTTTAACGTAATAATTATCTAATTCTACAAAGTAAGTAAATAAGTACTGTACATCTCTCAAAAAGTTTATGTTATTTTTACTTTAACATCTTGAGGGAAATGTTTGTACAACACTGTTCTATCTCTATCATTTTAGACTCAATATTCAAAATTTACCTTTTTTTATTGGTAAACATTTATAAATGAGGAATTTAATAGCAATTCGATGACTTGAAGCTGTGCAACCCTTAATTTTATTTAACCAAAAGTAAATTTTTTAATGCAAAGTGTTAATCCTTGTGAACCCAATATCAATTTTTTTTATTGGTTCAAATATACAAATGAGGACATACATTCTTTAAAAATAAAATTGTAGAATTTAAAACTGGAGTCAAAAATGTTTTACGTAATCATAGCACAACTTGTGCTAGTATTTTTTAGTGTATATTATTTCGTTCCACATATATTACGAGTTTTGAATAATTATCTCCATTTTTAAACAATGAGGTGACAAAGTCCGTGCGGAGTTCCGTACCATCTATTTATATTTATGGCTCTATTGGTACTATCAATCAATTGCATTGTGATTTAGCATGTTTTGTTTGTTTTTCTTTATTTAAGACTGTAGTATGATTTAGCATTACGTCGAAACTAGTCGTCAAATGTCAGTTGCTCACGCAGCATCACAACTTAAGGAAAATGGGATTACTACAAGAATCTTCAATCAGTAAACTGCGTCTTCATTCCGATGCACGGGAATTGCAAAAAAACTAATGCGTGCTTTGTAATCCCCTACCCAAACTGCGGAATAAAAATTCCAATACCAAGTTTTGGGTACTTCCCTTAAAATTGGTTTTATATATTTCTATAAAACATGATATTTTTCGTTATCACAAAACTTATTTATATAATCGTAGAAATTTGACTTTTAAAATATAAAATTATTAATAAAATAAAACACAGTAATAAATAGTTACTAATAAGAGTGTGCTAGTCGGCATTTTTCACTTAGAATCGAGTTCGAGTCAAGTCTGAATGAAAAAAAGGGTTTTTCGAGTTTTAATATTATAGAGCAATATTTGTGCTGAAATATATAAAGTTTAATTTCTGTAATAGAACCACGCATAATCTGTAAATATATACAAATATAATTATAAAAATTTTCAAATTACACTTTTTTTTTGTGAAAAAAACAACTGTATATCACACAGATTCGAATATTTAAATAGATTTACTATAACTTTACGATTTTTTTTCTAACTAAACAAAAGGAAACACAAAGGGACTCTATTTGCTATAAAATCATATCTTAAAAATTGAATAGAATTAATACACTAAGAATTTTCAAGAAAAAAGTTGGAACATTACGAGTACTAACATTTTTTGAGTTTTGTAAAAATCTTTGAGTCGAGTTCGAGCAACTATCAAAACTCGACTCACACTCAAATTTCATAGTATTCGCACACCTCGATTTTACTATAGGTATTTCATTTTTCTATAAAACATATCTTGTTAGGTTAGTTTAGGAAACTTACAAAGCATGTTAAATCTTAAACGCTATATTAAAAAAAAAGCTTACTCATCTTAGTTACAAAAAACTAAATAGATGTGTGAATAAACGCTTAGCAGGCTACTTAAATTTCAACGCTGCACAAGATCAACACTTGGAAAACTGTCACGAACAGCTTTGAATGATTACTGTATATACATGCTATCGTATCTAAGCCACGAGTGGAACTGTACCCACGTTTGCGTGGAGAGAGTATTAAATCATCTATTAAAAATAGCTCAGTTCACACTCAAACGTGACTTGAACCATGACACCCACCTATGCCCCCAGTCCCTGGTAAACCATAAACATGTAAATTGACGCCTTTGCATTCGTACATGTGGGGTCCTTATAATCCGTCCAAAGTGTTCTCTCCTTGAATTATATAGTTTCAATTCGCATAGTGATACTATAATATTATTTCGTACCTACTTGGGTGGCCGCATGATCTAAGGCGTCACTTTCATGTTAGACAAGACTGCCGATGACAAAGAGGTCGGGGCTTAGATCCCGGTTGGTTGTACTAAGGGTGGGTTTTTACAAAAGGTTTATCCTATCTTCCTCCACGTCAATGCGGCCACACTTACTATAAATTCAACCTTCCTCATCTCTACTTTATTAGCTTAATCAGTACATATGTGTATAGCCTGAATATGTAGTATGGTAAGACGCGGTGCCTATATATATATATGTGTGCGTGTGTGTGTCAAACTACTACGGCTCTTACAACTAAAGCATGTTTGGTCAAAGTTCGACTCTCAACTGGGTGCCCTTGAGGTATTTTTTCCATATGTGATATAATTCTCACCAAAAGACCCTACTTATCCCCATTATTATGGTTTCCTCATAGTTATCTACTCATAAATGCGCATTCATGTCCGCTAACCTCGGTGGCGTTGGGGTAAAATGTTCGTGGGTTCTAACCCAGCTGGGGTGGATGGATTTTTCGTGGTTGATAAAAATTCTTAGCACAACTTCCTTTGGAGGGGAAGTAAAGCCGTCGGTTCCATGTCGATTGTGGCATGTGAAATAACTCTGGAAGGTATGTTAAAATATTTTTCACGGCAAAAATTGGTATGCCCTTTCACTCTCGCTCATAGAAATTCTCGTGTTTTGATATAATCCGTCGGTTCAGGAAGTGCAATTTAAATATCTCAAATAAATGAAATGAAATGAACTTTACTCACCCTCAGACTTCTCATTGATTGAGTAGTTCAATAATGTATCAATTAAGGTTTTGTTTTTACTTTTAGATTTGAAGAAAACGCGGTTGCATTATGTGTCTCGTGAAAATTTAACTCACTTTTGACAAATAATTTCGCCTCCGCTAACTCAAATCAGGATGTTGTCTATTCTTGGCTCCCACTACGAAGCGTATTTTAAAAAGGAAATTAGATTTTTTTTTTGTCAATTCCAAAGGAAATTGCAGAAACTACATTGATATTTTCAAAATAAAGGTGTTCATAAAATACAGAAACACAGATATTATATTATTAAACACAGGTCTTTATTTTAGCACCACGTATTACTACCAGGTTCGGGTTATGTGCATATTCACTGATTACACTAATGTGTTAGGGAGAAGTAAGGTCGAATTTAAAGTAAGTGTATCTGCACTAGCGTGGAGAAAAGCTTTGAAAACTATTATAGGAAAAAACCCTCTACATTGCATCCAACGGAGACTCGAACCCCAAGATCTCCATCATTGGTAGTACAGCACATTGTGAGAGTGACGTCTTAGACCATTTGATCACAAAGTGAGTTAGTTTGTGTTTGTCTATAGAAATGTATATGCATATAGTTATAAATATCTGTAGCTAATGCAAATAATTTTTACAGTTTACTAAATTCCCCTAAAATATACATTTCATTATTTGTTACATGAGCTGATATATATATAGTTTTTAATAGTACTATTATTATTAGGTGTTCTGTCTCACGACATGTACATTCATTTTGTCAGTGAATTTAGACCACCATTGCACCCTGTCCTCTGCCCCCTCCTTCAGCTCCCAGAATTTTTTTCTTCCCTTCAAGTTATCTAGTATTTGAAATTGAATTATTATTATTATTATTATTAGCACCGCGTCTTACTACCCGTTCGGGTTATACGCAATTACGCTAAGGTGTAATGGTAGGGTGATTGTGAGATGAAATGGAGGACCTACAGTTTAACGTGGAATATGAACAACGGTGGAGGCCTGGCATTCCCCACATTCACAAGATGTCTTGTCAGAGGTGAAGGAGGAGTTTGGTAATCATATAAATCGGTGCCGGGACCGAGGATTGAACCCCGGCCGCCAGCACAGAAGTCTGACACCTTACCCCTAGACCGCCAGGTCACCTTGAAATTGAATAGTCTAATAAAGATTAAAGTAACATTTGTTCATCAGTCTAATGCAATTACTTGCTCCACATTAGACACTCAATTTATTAAAACAAATAATACTACTTATGAAATGAAGTGTTTTAATATACAAAAGAAAGTGATAGTTATTTAATATATAGACTAAGTAAAGTACTGTATTAACTCATACATATAAATATATATGCTGTAATATATAAAGTGTTGGAGTAATTTATTTAGTATACATACTCGCCCGATTCTCTATGTGAAAAACTGTTTACTTTTAACAAACATAAGAATCATAAAGTTATAATACTAACTTTAACTATTCAACTTGAAAAACTTCTCTAGTACCTTTTATTTTCTTTACTGCCTCCCTTTTTTTTATCTCAACGTATTAACATAGTTAATAAAATTGTAAAAATAATAAAGAAAAAAGAAGGTAAAACTTGATATATTGTAGAAATCCACCTAAGGAAGAACTCGCAAAGTTTGTTTTCAAAACCTCGCAGCTTCACCTATTTTTATTTTGTTTTTGCTATATCATTTTTTACAAATTAAAGTATATAGAAAAAGGAATAGGAAAAGTTCCCATGAAAAGCAAATACGTATTTTGCTAATATAAAAAGTTGTACCCAAACTACAATCAAACAAAGACGATGTGTTTACGCTGGGAAATAGTGTGTCGAGAACTCCAACTACCCCCATAGGTGACATAACTTTGCAGACAATTCCCGTATTTTTGCCCCCCGCGCCGAGGGACCCATACCAGGGGCAGTTCTGCCATGGCCCACCGATGTGCAGTTTATTTACAACTCTACCTACATTCTAGTACACCGACCATCCCTTTTAACAGGACGGGAGAAGACTATTTAGAACGATAGATGAAGTGCGTTTCGGAATGTTTGGGAATTAAATTGATTTTCCTGGTGCGTTAAAATGCATCACAGACGTTCAACTGTCTCAAAATATTTAAATATGTAGTTGTTTGTTTTTGAAAAATTTAGCTTACTCCAAAATAAATTTAAATTATATTAATAGCAGCTTAAAACCACAAACGAGTCACCGGTGGCTTTGATATCAATGATAACACTTAGCAGCTGATGGTATTCACACGTACATCACAGACTCTGCCTTAAAATAAGAGTGAGAAATTACCCTGAGCACAATTCGAGCCCTGGATAGCTCAGTGGTAGAGCATTGGCACGCTAAGCCAAAGGTTCTGATTTCGATTATCATGTCCAGGTGTGATTTTTCAATTTATTCGATTATATTAATGCCGGGCCTCCACCTTGGTTCGTATTTCACGTTAAACTGTAGGTCTTCCATTTCGTCTCACTATCACCCTACCATTAAACATTAGCGTAAGTGCGTATAAACCGAACGGGTAGTAAGACGTGGTGCTAATAATAATAATATGTTAGTGGGGAGTTTTCAAAGTTTGAAGATTATTTCCTTAGGTTAATACTTTCTAACTTTGCAAATTTTGATGATTTAATAAATAGTGCAGTAGTAGCAGTATGTGTACTCAACATATCGGCCCGTGGTTTTTAATGTTGGCCCACACTCAGAGGTGTCGGAACGTTTTATGTTTATGAAGGGACAAAATAAATAACTGTGCCCACGTTAGGTTAGGGTGAGAAAAAATGAAAGGGGAGGGAGGTTAGGGGAGACAAAATGTCTTGGTTAAGCTAAATTGAGTTAAAAACACAAAGTATATATACAATTTTGTTGTAGGATTTATTGTTTATTAGATTTATTGGTTTACCCACCGAATTCACTTTGATTTTCTTAAAATGGAAATTCATTTTTGAACAATGGCTCACTACTAATAGTATTCTTTAGTTTTCTCTCAATGTTTTAAATTAAGCTTACATACACTTAATTAGTTCTGAGACTTCAAAATAGGTTTTAACAAAACTCTTTTCGGTATAAACAGACTTAAATTGTTTTGACACAAAAAAATATTTATAAAAACGTAAAAAACCCAACACACCATTGTCTTTAACTATGAACAAATAACGTGGCCTCATAGAATAAGGTTAAAAAATACACAGATCACGAAAGAATGAATAAAATAGGAGGTAAATAAAAAAACACAAGTGTATATCACTATAAACAACTTACGTGGCCTCAAAGCACCGGCTAAATATTACATGTATCACTAAAATGTTATTTTCCAACACGGTTACCGTACATGAACTATAAATGACAAATATATCGGTCATGTGGAGAACAAATTTAATTAATTTAAGCTTATTGGTGTGAATTGCTTGCCAAATAGTTCGTTTACAAAACCTAAGGCTGGGACCAGGAATTTTTCTAATTTTGATTCTACATTATTTTACTTTAACTTTTATTTAACCACAAAAAACAAGATTTTTAATATATATATATATAAATCTTGTTTTTATATATATATATATATATATATATATATATATTTTGTGGTATGTTCCATATATATTTATTAAAAATCTTGGTCTTTGTGGTTAAATATATATATGTATATTAAAAATCTTGGTTTGTGTAGTTAAATATATATATGTATATTAATAATCTTGGTTTTTGTGGTTATATATATATATATATATTGGTATGTCCCATAAAATTCATAAATGCGAATTTTTAACAAAGGTTTATCAACATTGTTCAATTTTTCTGCTCACAAGAATCATAAATGAATTGTTAAACAGTTTTTACAAGACCCTTGCCCCTTTGCCACCTTTAAGAAAACGGAGGGAGGACTTTACTATCGTTTTATTTTGGGTTATCCTCCCCTGCTGTACCAACAAGGGCATGGGCTCATCTAGTAAGGGAAAGTTATAGTTCCTGCATGTGTACGATAAGACAATTAATGCTAATACAAAATAAATGGTAGGACACAATCACACAAACTTTCTCATATTGCGTATTATGGCTTTGAATAAAGGTTCAAAAATAGTCTCTTAGGAATAATACCCATTATTAGGTTTTCTTCATAAAACAAACACATCATCTTGTTAATCACATTAATCACTCTTTATATATGTATACATTTTAAACCATATTATACATATATTCTTGACAAGATTCAAATTTTCAAAAATAAATTATTCGTAAGCTATCTTAAAATTATTTGTTTTTTGTAAAAATTAAAATGTATTCTTATTTATCTTGAAAAACTATTCACAGATTCCCATTTTTAATTCAATCTTGGGTTAATTTCCAAACAATTAAATTTTCTATAGTAATTTGTTGTAAGTAAACTACCCTGATAATTTTTTATTTTATATAAATAAAGATATGTTTTAATGATATGTAAAATAGTCCCCCGATACTAATTTTATCCAAATCATTAGAGCTATTAAAACAATCAAATTTAAGAAAAATCCAAGAATGTACCCATTTGAAACCAAACCGTTAAAGGTTTTTTTTTAATATCCCAAGTTTTGAAAAATCTGTTTTCAGTGAGCCAACAATGAATGAGGCTTAGCCTCAAAAACAAGTCAATCGTGTTATTTGTTATGTCAAACACTACCAAGACACCTTTTAGTAACCAAATCGCTAGGTCTATTTGTAAAATATTTAAAGTTGAAAAAAATCAGTCATCTGTAACTACCCTTCAACGAATTTTCGCCCAAGCACCAATTATATAATTCCATTTGTTATTTCAAACAAATCCTAAATTTGAATTTTAAACAAAATTTTTGTAGCCATTTTCGAAAACTGTATGACTAAAAAAATTCTCATTAGTACACTACCCTTAATATAATTAATAGGGAAGAAATAAATCGTTTTGTGGTATTGCCTTATAACATCTAGATATAATGTTTTAACAAAATTCCATCTAATGGTTTTAGATCCGTAGCCAGGGATAGACAAACAGACAGGCATGAGAACAGACAGATAGACAGACAGACACTAGGACAAACATACAGAGATACATGAGGATAAATATACAGAGATACATGAGGACAAATAGACAGAGAGGCATGAGAACAAATATACAGAAATACATGAGGATTAATATACAGAGAGACATGAGGACAAATAGACAGAGAGACATGAGGACAAATAGACACTGGGACATGAGGACAATCAGACAGACAGACACGAGGACAGACAAAATTGTAGACTATACATTTTTTGGGTTCGTGATCACATAAAACGTAAACGTTTTTTATAATCTAGAGATATATTTTTTTCCCAATCGAAATACTTTCTCTTCATATGAGAAACTAAAATTTAAAGTACGCAATGTGGATTAATAAGCTGTGGAAAAATCGAGCACTTGTTTTTGAGATGGTAAGTCTTTTTGCTTTATTGCAACCCCTCATAGAGAAAAATTATTGTGAGCGTCGAAAACAAATTTTTATAGATATTGACCATTTATGATATGAACAGAAAAAATAGTTTTTTTGAAATGCCTTCTTTCCGTTACTCACCCTAGAGCCAAAACCATTTTACCGATTGGGCTAAAACTTGGTATCTAAGGTTTGCATAAGGTTCCCCAGAGGGTTTCTTGTTAATTGTCTATCCAACCCTAAAATTAAGGTTAGTCTACTAAAATTGATTTACTCAAAACTGGATCTAACAATTTTGGTTAAAATTCATGCTTAGGCACTGTTTAACATTAGAAACAAAATGGTTCTTCTTATTCTCTTCCAAGTGCAATGAACTTAAATTATGTAAACTTTAATCAATTTATTCTTCATTAAAATCTCAGCTATTTATTTCCTCGTGTATGGAAATGGTGTAAAATGGGGAAACACTAAAGGTGTGATTAATTCCCCCCACAGTTTGTGTCGAGTGATAAGAGCCGATTTGTTACTGAAAGGATTGTACCATCTTTTATGATGAAAGATATATTTATTTAATGTTTATTCTGTTAATTTACCTATTTTTTTCAATTAATCTTTTGTTAATATTTGAAGAATTTTTTTCTTTTGCTTACTTTTTCTTTGATTAAGTTGTCATTGTTTCAATAAATTTAATTTAAAAGCGTTTTCATCTATAGATTTTAATGGAAATTTATTTTTAACTGCAAATAATACATGTGTGTATTTTGACTTAGCTCTCGTTTTACGATGCAGTTTTGTACGTTTGAAGCAATTTTTCGTGGTCAAAATGAGTGAGGTAGATTTATTAAAGTATAACAATGTTAATAATATGGCCATTTATATAATAATTTTAATATAATAATATAATAATGGTAAATTATAATATTTATGTAACAGAAATTCTTTTTATTTCCATACTTTGAAGTTAAATGTAAGTGTCTTGACAATTTGGTTGAATTGACTTACATCCCATCACCCTTGTAGTATTCTTCTGCTTTACGTTTACCAACACAAAATATTTTTGCAATATAAAATATTATTGGAAAATATCACGGAGAAGGGAAACAAAGAAAACATGCTGTGACTTAAATTTTACGGGGAGGCTATGTGTTACTGTGTATTTCGTATACTTTCCAGCCAACTCTTTACTTGACAACCCAAGGTTTTTAGAATTTGTAGCACGAATCTAAATAAGACCTTCTTTTATATATATGCACAGATATACATAAAAACTTCTTTTCATAAAAAAAGTCAATGTTTTTCCAATACTCCCTTATGTTTTATTTTGCCCGCGGAATTGTTGCCACAATGTACACAACAGAGACATTCAAGTTTTTTCTCTTGCTCGGAAACAAAAAGTTCTTTCCAGGAGACAAAAGTGTTTCATACGTGCATGAAAATACGTCTGAATGGAGGGTAAAGGATGGCAGGTGTATAGACTTGCGCAAGAGGGGGGCACGTGTACACACAGTTGCAATAGGGGGGCACGTGTACAAACTGTTACAATAGGGGGGCACGTATACAAACTGTTGCAAGTGGGGAGGCACGTATACAGACTGTTGCAAGAGGGGAGGCACGTGTACAGACTGTTGAAAGTGGGGAGGCACGTGTACAGACTGTTGCAAGTGGGGAGGCACGTGTACAGACTGTTGCAAGTGGGGAGGCACGTGTACAGAACTGTTGCAAGTGGGGAGGCACGTGTACACACTGTTGCAAGAGTCTGACGGGGATCATGTTGGGGATATTAACCTTTGTACTAATCTACAAGACCATGATTTCACATCATCGGGATAGAAAAAAAGTGGTTGTGGGGATAAGTCTAAATCGCAATGGCTCAAGGATGGTGTTCCCTGTCAAGGCTCGTACACACCTTACTATATGAACCTGAATGAGTACAAACAAATGAGTGTGAACACAAACGAACATAAACGCGCATGAACGCACGTGTATAGACAGAATGGAGCAACCAGACCGAGAACTTTATCGCTCACTGTCGTTACGGCCGTCCAGGCGTTCAGTGGACATTTATTTCATATTCGATCAATTTCAGTTCTCCAAATAATGAATTCTGTGGAGATAAGAAGAAAAATTGCTTTGATTGAGGTCCTAATGAAAAGCTCCCTTCGTTATTTCTCTTCGTTATGATGAATACAATATTTGATTATTACAATTTATTATACTATCAAAACTCTACAGTAATTTAATCTCCCCCATTTAATGAAAGTATTATATTAATTTTTCTTGTAGAAACAACAATTTCCTTTCAACTTCTTCAGGTGTAATTTTATATTTGGGCACCAAGGTTAACCAAACGTCACTCTTCTTGAGAACAATTTTTTAGTAGGGATCAAAAGGTTCCCAAAGCAGAGGAAGACTTTCTACGTCACTCATAAATGATAATATTGTGTAATTTATATCCTTTATAACGGGAATTGAACCCAAGTCCTGTTGCTTTGTATGCCAACGCTCTCAACGCAGAGCTCTCCAGGAATCAATTCTGTGTCCAGGTGTGATTTTACACTTAAAGAATATGATATATAGATGCGGCTATAACCTTGATTAATAAAATATAACAGCTTATATATTTAATCTAACATTGTATCATTTAATCATTCCATGTTAAGGAAAATGCGCATTTAAAACTGATAGAAAATTAAAGATACCGTCCGCACCTAGCGGTGCACAGTAGAACAAGATCGAACTTTTTTCAAGGATCGACAAGATGGTGGATCGCATTCGCCGGTTTTCGATGTTTGTTAGTGCTCGTTTGTAATTGTTGTCGCTTCCACACTCATTCATTTGTGTTCGTTCATTCAAATATGTTTGTGCTCGTTAGAGCTCTTTCACACGCAGCGGGTTTAACCAACCACTGTCGCTAGGAGCAGTAACGCTTGAAGTAAAGTCTGCTTGTCTAAATTATCCTTTCACACGAGGTGGGAGCAGACGATTTTCAGCACAAGTTGAGAAATCACTCGCATGTGCTCGTAATTTGGCACTGGACCACTCCCAGTGACGGGATGAACATCAACTACAGGCCCTTGGCTCTTATGGAGGCGTTCACACGCAGCGGACGCGGGCTTTTTCTTCCCGCGCTCAGGCTCAATTTGGACTTGGAACGAGGGGAAGGCATTTTGTACTTGTATGATTTTTATTATTTTATCATATTATAAGGTTTTAGATGGAGTCCGGAATAGATGTAGAGAGTCTAATCGCGCTTGTTTCCAATAGGCCTGTTCTATGGGACAAGACTCTAGAGGAACACAAATCGCAGATCAACAGCAAACGAAGCGTGGAAAGGTGTGTTCCTTGAACTACATCAGGACTTCTAGAATATTAGACATGAGAAAGAAGTTGAAAAATACTTGCATCGTCCCTCCTTAATTCATAATACAATTGTGGGAATACTCCAAATTCTGCTATATTTTGCAAGAGCGGGTGCACCCATTCTCTCCTGTTACGCCTTTTCCTTCTTGAGTATAACATATTCAAAAAAATAACCTTCCGATGGCGATCCATTTTAACTCACTAGAAAAGGCGAACTGGCTACAGAATGCGTGGGCGAATCTTGAAAACGACATTCGCCTTTAGCGACAGTTACGGGTAAAACCCGCTACGCATGAAAGGGCTCTTAAGGTGTACGCGGCTTCAAGATTACTATCACTTAGAGTAAAACTGTTTTTATATTCATTATATTATTACTAGTAGTATTATCAGTAATGGTAGTAGTAATCGAATTAGTGGTAAAAGTATTAAGTTTAACGCACGAGCTAAAAGCGCCTACATCTAAAGGTTAGGGATGAGCGGATTAGCATAAAGGAAATGCATCCACATTGACATGGAATGAGGTTGATAAAACAGCAGTAAAACTCTTCCATGGATTATCATCCCCTCTGCCTTCCGTAGAGAATCAAACCCTAACCTCCCCATTAACACGAATACCTTTGTACTATGCCGGCATGAAACCTTGGACAATGCGGCCAGCAGTATGGTCTTCAATACTAATCTAAAAGGTTGTTTGTATTGCTACATCGATTTCCCTTCACTACCAAAATGGTTCTATTATCTTCTAAAATTTCTTTAATTTCATAAATTATCTAGATTCTATCTATTTTTCTTTTTAAGCCAACAACCCGAATGTTGGTTTGATGTGATTTTTATCCATCTCAAACTGGGCATGCACTCAGCACTTCCGCTGGTTAGTGCTGCCTGCACTATCTGGTAGGAATCCCGTGATCAGAAAGTGTGGTGGCTCCCAATTTCCTTCCACACTGAATTTATATGAGCAATCACGAAATAGTCTACCAATTTTGCCGGAAGGTTATTATCACATAAATACCAAAGTTATTTACGTGTCACAATACAACTGAGACCAATCGCGTAACTTTCCCTCCGAAGAAAGTTGGGTTACAGACTTTTATCACTCAATAAAAATCCATCGACCTGAGCTGGTATTGAACCCACCGACATTGGGTCTTGAGGCAAGAACTTTACCCCAAGAAGACTAAATGCTTTAAACAACACTTGTCATTATTCTTCAAGTGAGATCAAGAGGACGCGGTATAAGAACTTGCGCATCAACCTCTACCTGGACATTGAAAACAGAAACAAGAGAATAAATCCTTTTCATTAACTCACCGTTGGATGCCGACATTGGTAGACTGGGAACAAATCCATTACTGGCCGGTTGAATAATGTTCTTTTTTCCATTTACAAAAACTCTAGTGATTATAAAACAGTGGAATTGTTTGTTTGCCACCGGGACACCTTGCCCTACCTCAGTCCTCCACAGTCAATTAAGAGAAAACCCCTTACACCCGTTACGGACCTGCTGCAAATGACAAGGCCTCCTGTGGGCCTCCTTTCGCTTTTATTTACATATAATTTTGAACTGGTAAGGGGGTTAGGAGTGGGAAGGACCTCTGTGTTGGTCATTTATCATATCAAAAACCCGTCTCTGAAACAATGCAATATTATTTTCAAAATACTAAAGTTCTATATCGGCTAAATTTGTACGGTCGCCGATGTTATCTGTCATAGAATCCTTATCGATGAATTGCGCATTGTTTGGGAGGTCCTGGTATAATATTACTCCGGTGCTTTCATTTGGAACTACGAACTGACGTGAAATTGTTATCTTTTTTTAAGTGTGTCAGGCTATATTTTAGTTATCAGGTATTATTCGGTGATGGAAAGCGTGATAAATGTTGTTCAACATAAACCATTTAAGCTAGCTATACTTCCCTGGCCATCAAGAATGAATGGTTTAATGAATAACTCTCCTAATTAGACATTGATATATATCTAAATAAGTATTTTGTGTTTGTGGATTATTATCACATAGTGACGTGTACAAACTGTGTCGTTAAAATGTCAAAGAATAAAAATATCTTTATTCTAAAAGCATCATTTGTTTTAAAAATATGTCTAGACTTATGATTTATTTATATGACGCTAGAAGTATGTATTAAACTATTATTAAATATTTTAATAATTTAAAAATCATTGAAAAGTATCTTCATTTCAAAGTTATTTCATCTGTGGGGAAGCTAATTCATCCAAACGTTCGGTCGGGGTATGTATTTTTATGCTACAGTTTTGTAGTAATAAACATATTGTGAAAAAAATTGGGGTACACATAGCCCTCCCCTACATGATATGTTCTTATTTAATTTATACCATTCTGAAGTTGGTGACTCACCTCCCCCCTATCAATTTGATTATATATTTATTTCAAAAAGTAGTAACAAATATTGAACTAATGCGTTTATTTATCGACGATGCTATCTATTATAAAGACCTTAAGGTGCGGCTGAGGGGAGCGCAAGTAATTTTACAGTTTGTATAGAATTGAATTTTTTTGGCAAAAATAAATCAAATATTTCTCCAGTAGCAGCATAAATTTTATTTTTCTGCACATTCTAATATCAACAGATCTTGAATATATGTCAAGAGTGTCCTGGGATTTTGTCAAAATTTTTCCCTTTATTTAAAAAGTTTTGACAAAATTCCAGGACACCCTTGATAAATATTCAAGCTTTGTTGATATTATAATGTGTAGAAAAATAAATTCCACATTGCTACTGGAGAAATATTTGATTTACTTTGGACAAAAAATGTCAATTCTCTAAACACTGTAAAAATACTTGCGCTCCCTTCGGCCGCACCTTAAGTTGATATACAAAGATTCAAACTTAGATTACCATATTTTGGGCTATACATCACAAGGAAAGTCGTAAGGTCTGATACCTTAGCTCAGTCAGTATCGTGTCTGTCTACTAGGCTAAGGGTTCCGGGTTCAAGTCCTGGCATGGCCGAAAAATTTATCGTTGGTGAAATGTGGAATTTCCCCTTATCCCAGTGATGAATTAAAGGACGGGGGCTGGGTGTTGTGTCTGTTCAATATTTAAGTTAATATATATAAGTCGTGAGCTGATATAATCAGTCAGTTCAAAAAATGCACGTTAAATACCTCAAATAGATATAAAAGATCGTAAAGATTAAATAAACGCTTTGACTGCGTTCCCTTCGAGCGTCGTTAACATCATACAGGCTGAATACTAATTCTAGATATTTATATTCAGAACGTGACTAATTACAGCAAAATATGGAGAAAAGCGTAACAAAACGAACGTTTTATAATGTTTAGTTTTCAATTGAGTGCGGAAGTTACCTTGCGTGGCCTCCTCAGCCACCTGAACCCAGTACATTATATTTATTTCCATGAGCATATTTTAAAGAGCAGGTACTCGCAGATAATTCTACACATACTGATAACCCATTATCAAAATCTCAGGCTGTTCGCACAACCGTAGATACTGGCCTATTGCAGCGTGTACAGCAGGCAAGTCAAACCAGTTTGAGCCACATTGTACATCTAAAATAATGAAGGGGACGCATTACAGAAAGTTAATTATTGACTTAAATGGAAGAATCTTTATTTTAAAAACCGTACTATAATAAAAAGTAAAATTAAGATGACATAAAATTTTAAAAACAATTTTTTTACAACAAATTTGAAACTTTACATTTGCATCGAAAGTGTGTGAGTGGCTTTTAGATATTTTGTTGAAGTCAACTTTAAAATAAATGACAAATGCATATCGGTAAATGAGATCGTTCGGGTGTTTGTTCCTTTTCAAGAGCGAAAGCACACTTGAGTGCTGACAAATATTGCACATATTTGGTGGCAAATTCTACTAATTTTGAGAATCGATGTTTGGGAAGTAATGAGTAAAATTGGGTACATCAACCTTACTTGCTAGATCTCACAAAATAATTACCAATTTTCAAATGTCATAATATCAAATATTGTATTCCTACAACGTTAATAAAAAGAAAAATCAGGCCACATTGTTTTTTGGTTCATCAAGAGGTCCACGGGCCGCACAGAATCATGCATTGGGCAGCAAATTTGACATGTATGTACAGGATATAGCGCTGTCACGTGTCTCAAAATGCATGGTAGCCTTTATAAACATCTACTGTGAGCATGTATGGCTTTCTGTTGTAAGGAGAAAAAGAACAAATACTTTGAGGAAAAATTGTGTTTATACTTTACAGAGTTGTTGGTGGCACCAATTTTAGAAACTAAGAACCATCTTGTTTTGTTTCTAGGAATTGCGTTTGGAAGATGAATTGCATGAATTTTAATATGTTATGTAAATTTAAAATGAGCTCCCCCCCCCCCCCCCC
>CABFOV010002154.1:17140-43112 GCA_902141375.1 Timema poppense
CCCCTTCCATCTCACAATTGTTTGGTATATATGCCAACATAGTAAACGTAATACATTAGGAGTAAGAAAGGCTGAATTTAGAAGAAGTATATACCATTTGCTTGGCAGATAACAATTTTGAACCAAATAGTTAATCCATTTACGAAAAATGTCAAATGTTAAAAAATACGTTTTCTGTAAACAACCCTTGAGATAGCATCAAAATCATGAATTAGCCATCAAATGTGACAATATAACATCTAATTAATACAAGTTTGTAGAAATCAATAAAAACCTTTTAGGATGTATCCACAGGTATAAATAAACAGCTATTAACACGGACAGATTTATATAGAACGCCAATTTTTAACCACAACATTGCTTGAACGTCACTAAAATTTTACATTTTATAAATACGTTTTGTTTGATTTATAAGTTAAAAAGTTAATAAAAGCTCACAATAATACTTCCTTAGTGATTTATGTATAGTTTCTATTTATAATATTGTCTGAGAATTATATGTCGTTATGGCAACATGAGTTTTCAGTTTTCAAATAATGGGCTTCCTATAAAAAAAATAAGACTGCACTCTAGAAAGACTCAATTTTTTGGGTTTAGGAACAAGTCTTTCATAAACTCGTGTTAGAAAATTTCTAATGATCACAAAATTTTCCAATAAAAAAAGTAAAAAACCGGGCATACACTTTCTCGTAAATAATATTACTCTTCGCGTTGCGGGTACAATCCTATGGTTCCTTTTCACAATTCATGAGTTTAGATATTTTACTGATTAGATTGATGCAATTTGTTGTCAGATTATAACTGAAATCACTTTGGTAAATTTAACGAATTGTTTATTTTGCGTCATTGCTGTATTGAACAGAGAAAATATGCGATCTGATATTACAAGTGCTGCTATTTCACTTCTAGGGTTTGGTCAGGCCGACAAGCGTGCGAGCGAGCACGTGATTAGCAGATAGCTCTCGATAGCTGTTGACGAGGAGGCTCCAAATCTTGGCTCAGTGAACTGAGGGTGGTTTTGATAAGTGATTTATTGTTGTGGTTTTCTCATCCTCTTTCCATGCTAGTGGTGATTCTTATTTGTAAAGGCCTACTTTGATAATATTGAAGTATTTTAACATATCAGTTTTATACATACATATATGTATATATACATATAGGCATGGTTTATGATCTTACCAATTAAATTAGGCCGTTGGTAACAAGTGTGAAAATCTATCGATAGTAATAAAAATGTCAACTGAGAAGTTTTCCTAGAACTCAATGAACCAACATACAATAATATTGCCTAGCGCCTGTAAGCTAGACTGTACCGGGTCGAGAGCGCGCGCTTGTAAAATAGAACCAGTTCTAACTTTCGAGCACGCGCGATCAGTCGCTCGCTCGCTCAAGTCTGGCCACCTCTCAATACAATTTTTGTGTTCTATTTTATATTTTAGTCACCCTCCCACCCGTCCAGTCTGGCCCGTCCCCTTAGGTCACTGGGATGATTAAAATGTAATTGTATCAAGATTTATTCGATCTATTGATCGAATTTGAATATTTACGGTCCTGTTTCCGATTTGGTGATTAATAACAATAAGTTTTCTCTTGATGAACGTAGGTCCTGACTGATCGACGACAACTACGTGAGTGCCCTCCTCTCCGTTTTCCAACACGTGTTGTTGACGAAGACTTTGTTTCTAGAACATTCTAATAACTTGATGTAATCATCCCTCGTCTTTCCCTCCTTGCCCTTTCTTGGGTGGACGAGAGAGAGATAGAGAGATAGAGAAAGAGAGAGAGAGAGAGAGATAGAAGGCTGTTGCACCACGTAGATATTTAGTGTGAAATACAAAAGAAATTAAACAAATTTGGAATATTATTACGTTGGACTGGATCTGATTATCTTTACTTGTATTAATTGATCAAAAAGGATGGGTAAAATATAATTGTTATGCTTGGACATAATCTACCTCTTAGCATAATAATCTTCTTGAAACATATTTGTTTGTTTAAGATAGCAAATACAAATGAATGTTTTCGGACATTCTGTTTATTTGTTTAAGAATAATTTAAAAAAGCAATGTTGCATTAAAAGTTTGATATAAAGTATTGTGCATGAGGATGCCAAGATAGATAGATATTTTTGAAGTCCTGTTAATATTTTGGGAGGTTAATCTAGCCTATTCATTATTATTTAGGGACCTAGCATTTATAAATAAGTTACACTTAATCAAATTTTATACTTTGCTATTTGAAATTTCTCTTGGCTCCTCGGAGAGAGGAAGTATTGTGATGGTAAACAAACATTTTTCGAAATTATGGTGGATGGCATGTTTTATTGTACACTGAACTAAAAAAAGTGGTTTAGACGATGCTATCTATATCTGTCCGTCTATATTTCGTCCTAGAATAGAAATAAACCAAATGGCGCATCTAATTTTCCCGTAAAAATGACAAAGGGTAATTTACACTGGCAATATCTCCAAATTTTGATTATATCTTTGTAGCTATTCAAGATAATAAATAACTTATCATTGAATATTTTTATGACCAATAACAAATATATGTTTTATTTTAAATATTTGTATAAAGCCAATAGTTTCCGAGCTATGAGCAAATATATATTTTTAATTTAATTATTCTCTTTGTTAGCATGGATGTTACTTTTTTCCCCAATACGTTTTTGTGAACGTGAATATTATTTCGTTTGTGGTATTTGGTGGAATATTTCCATTATGTTTATGCAACAATGTATACAATTTAATTTCACATATCTAATTTATTTTAAGTAAATACATAAATTTTTAGATAAATTATTATTATTATTAGCACCACGTCTTACTACCCGTTCGGGTTATATGCACTTACGCTAATGTGTAATGGTAGGGTGATTGTGAGATGAAATGAAGGACCTACAGTTTAACGTGGAATACGAACCACGGTGGAGACCTGGATTTCCTCACATTCACAAGATGTCTTGTCAGAGGTGAAGGAAGGGTTTGGTAATCAGATTAATCTTTGCCGGGACCTGGGATTGAACACCGGCCACCAGCATAAAAGTCTGACACCTTACCCCTAGACCGCCAGGTCACCTTTTAGATAAAGGATCGATAAAGTATATGGGGTGCACCAAACCATTTATTTACCTACAATTTTCATACACTTTGGTTGATTCTCTTGGAAAGTGTTTTAATAAAAAATATAAATATGAGGAAAATTGCTTAGCTAGATGAAAAAAAAGTTTTTTTGATGGGAGCTCTGATAACTTAAGGTTCACTATTAAATAGTGTTTAGCGAAATATGGTATCAAAATTTATATAGTCTATTAATGTAAATATTTTTGCTTTAATATTAAGAATAAATACACTTCAAGGTGGAGGACTTATAATATAATTGTTATATTGAATCAGTTTTGATTAGAAACATTTGTAAATTCCAAATACTATAGCTTTGGCCAGAATGCCTATGTGTATTGTATTATAACTATACACATTTGAAAATATATTAAGTAAAAGAAAAATAAACGTTGCCCAAGTTTAGCTAAATAATTTTGAAACTTTGGACTCTATATTAACTCTAAGTTTTAGTTTCACAAGATGGATAACGTTTCGTATAATAAGGGAAACCTTAAAACTTGACAATGGAGAATTTTTAGTCTAGAATATTATTATTCCTTTACATATGGGTCTCAACTTCAATCAACCAGAGCTCTACTTGTAGAAATAAAGAATATGACAGCAAGAAACTATGAAGGATGACATATAAATGAGTATTAATATTTTAAATTAATCTCGCTTTTGTTAACTTAGTGCTCTGAAAAGAGAATGCCCCTTTAACTGACATGCCTTCCATCAAAGGTGGAGGAACGTTTTCATTTTGAGAGAGAAAGTGGGAAGAAGGAAGGGGTGTGGAGGGGATGACCCATTAAAGTTCAAAGAAGCGTCAGTAACAAACTTAGCAATTACTTTTCTATTAATTTTTAATGATAATTTCAATGAAGACTAAGTTAAAACTATTTTATACGTCCATAGAAAGTACTAACTATAAAAATCACTATACCTAGAGCAGTGGCCTCTCATCTATAGAGCTCAACCAAATTAAAAATAAGAAAACAGTAATACAATAGTATTTGGCATTGATTAGTTCGAAAAATTGGATAATTCAAGCCCGGCATGGTTTTACATGAGATTCATATTTTAATCAATGCTAAAAGTAACATTTAATCCAAGTTTTAGTGGGAAATATTTAATAGTTCGAAGCGTATCCATTGATATTTTTTAAGTTTGTAATAATTTCAAACCTAACTTAACGTTATTTATCAAATAACACTTTAATGCCAAGAATGTCATATACAGTTAGAGCTATTGAAGCAAAGTAAAGGATAAAGTGGGTAAGTGTACTGGGGACGAGTGGGTTTTTTAGAATAAGGGTTGTGTTGGATCGGCTTTCATCGCTTCTGTGCGTCATTGTAATCACATAACGCTCTGACTTACTGATTTAAGTTTGAAATTTTAGTATTATAATTTTTCAAAGTTTTAATATTTTATGTTTAAATATTTCTTTTTTTTATGTATATATTTATTGTGCATGTGTGTTTTATAAACCATTTATCTAAAATGTGTGTAATTAAATGCAGAGTCTGTGACCTGGTGGTCTAGGGATAAGGTGTCGGACTTCTGTGCTGGGGGTGCGGTGTTCAATCCTTGGTCCCGGCACAGATTTATTCAAGTTCCAAACCCTTCCTTCACCTCTGAAAATACGTGTATTAATCACGACTTGTGAATGTGTGGAATTACAGGCCTCCACCGTGGTTCGGATTCCAAGTTTAACTGTAGTTCTTGCGTTTCATCTCACAATCACCCTACCATTACACATTAGCGTAAGTGTGTATAACCGAACGGGTAGTAAGACGCGGTGCTAATGATAATAATAATAATAATATTAATAATACTTAAATGTAGTATATTTTGAGGTTATTGTTTTATTGTGTGGCAGATGCCTAGATACTCATAAAAATCGCTAATTAGAATGATGTATATTACGAGTTCCTTTTAGCTATCACTTGGACTTTGAATTAAAAAAATTCTATTATATATCTTTACAAAAGTATTGTCAATAGTGCGCAAGAGGGATTGTTTTTCAAGTATTCTCATTGTTTAGGAGCACTTTCATGGTGCCTTTGTAAATGTTTCCTTGCCCCTCCAAGCACAAACCATTCCTTCATGTTTATCTCTTACAATACAAGCTCTTACCAGACTAACTCTTGTGCCTGGATCTCTTATAATAGTGTGGGAGAGATGTAACAGTACCTGGAATCAATTATTGATTGAGAGTAGCTAGGTCTTGTTTTAACTTGACCATCTAGGACTTCGTATGGCTGGTTGTCTGCCCTGATATATGGGTGCAATCAGGGCTTTTTTTGACCAAAATAAACGGGTCATTTGGGCAAGACTAGTCATATGACGTTTTGGCGTAGTTGAGTAAAAACCCGTTTATTCAACATTGTTTGTGTGTTTTCTTCTGGATCATGTCTTTTTTCTTCTTTGCTGGCGAAATAAAGTTTTACTGTATTGAGCATAGTTGCTGAGTTTACATTTATTGTGCTGCTTCACTCTCCAAAGTTATATAAGTCAAGGATTATTTCAACCTAAATTAGGTCAAGTAAAGTTATATTAGGCTATACAATGTGGTTTATCTTTGGTTAAAACGTCTTGTTTCAGTTGGTCCAAATTACCTCCCATTAACTCAATAAGGCTGCACCAAACTACCTGTTTAATTTATATTGGTCCAAAAGCATCGCTTTCAAGGGGATTAAGCCAAACGTGCTATGGCTGGATTTTGCAAAAACATTCTTTGAACCTAGGCCAAACGACGTATATAAAATATATATTTTGTTTTTACGCATATGGTGAACCTCGTGAACAACAGATATTTTATATGAATATAATATACTTTTGAATATAATATTAATTAATTTTCCATCTAACTTGATAAGCAAGGACATTATTAACTTCAAATCCAAGGAAAAAACATAGAAAATCTTTAAACTTTAAATTCAAAAATAAATGTTAAGAATATGGTAAGGATAACAAATAACAGAACTACTAGTCAGAAAATATTCATCTTATATTCTTAAACATTTATTAGCAAAAATATACCTATTATTGGATATAAAAACACATACTGTGCATATTAGAAAATGAGAGAGAGATGATATTTTACACGTGTCAAATAAATAGACAATAAAGCAATTAAATGTATATATATTATTTATTATTATTACCAGACATTCTGTCTTACTACAGGTCCATCCATTCCTTGGACCGCCAATACACCCTGTCCTCTGCCTCCTCCTTCAGCTCCCAGAATTTTCTTCTTTCCTTCAAGTCATCCAATATTTTAATTCTCCTCCTTCATAATTTCCTGTTTACCTCAAACTTGCCTTCTATGACGTCATGCAGAGGACAGTTCCTCCTAAGGAACCCTGTCTGTCCACCTGCTTTTCTCAAATCTTCTCCAGCACTACATTTCAAAGTTCTCCGAGACGTAATTAACTATACAAGAAAGTGTTTTGCAGGCAGAATATCGTGAGAAATAGTAAACATAAGTTATTTTATCTGAATAAATATTTAAAATGTTTCAACCATTTGAAAGATAAGCTTTTTTTTTACCATACCCATTTAGTCACTGTTCCAACCCATTTTAATTATTTTCAATTACACAGTAGTGTGGAGTCGTTACTTTAAAAGTAATTATGATCTGACGTTATAGTATGTAAATGGTTTAAAAATATATTTAACTGAAAACAGCAACACTTTATTAATCTATGAACTTGTAATAGTACGCCATATTTGTAAGCTGATATGATGCAGAATAAACTATTTGAAATAAATTAGGTAAACATATATGTTCTTTTCTTTCATCCAAGAGTGGGATGAAAAAATATTTGTACTAAAATATTAAAATATTTGATAGTATGTTGGTGTTGTTTGTGTTTGAGTCAAGTCTTTATTAGGATTTAGGTTAAATCGATGTAACATATAACCTTTAAAAGTTTAATCCCCCTCCACAGCTAAAAATATTCTGAAACATGCATGGACTCAACCCCAGAGTTCACTTAGCTCATAAAAGTTCACGTGTATCTACTAAAAAATGAACAATTATTCTTTAATCAAAAACAAAACTCTCAATGGGATATTAAAAGGTTGGTCTTTATGGAGAAAATGAATATAGGATAAGGTTAAAAATAAAACTGTATCAAAAATATGCGTTTCTAAAGTTTAATACTAAATAGTTGACGTATCTGACACTTTAGTTCAGGCAGTACCGTGTATGTTTAAGGAGCTTAGGGTCACGTGTTTGATTACCAGTATGGTGGAAAATCTATTATTGGTGAAATGTGGGTTTAACCTTTCACAGTGATGAATTAACGGGGACTGGATGTTGTGCCTGTCCTAATCCTAAGTTAGATTGTAAGCACTTGAAGCTACGACAGACCTAGCAAGCTGGTAGTGGAAAATACAAGATTTGAATTTAAAAAAACTGGCACAGACCATAGGCTGGAAACAGTAATGGATGAAAAAACAACAACTAAATAATTGACGTAGCCAGTTGTTATTCCACTATTGATTCGTTCGACCATTCACTGGAACAGTAGGCTTAAGGGGGCCGCCTCGATAAGCGAGCAATTGCAACGCAGGCGTTCAGCTCTAATGCAATATTTAAATCTACGATGCGTTATTTCAAAATATGGTTCACGTCAAAGTAGATCGAAAGATTTCACTAGGGATACTTTTTCTTAACAACTCTATAATTTGTGTTTTATTGATAAGAAAACCTGAAAATTCGACATTCCTTCATTTTCAACGACTTTCTGAGAATATATATGGCGGGGCTAGATTTAGCCTTCCTTTAACAAATACAATATTTTTTTGATAGCTTAAGAGATTTCGAGAGCTTTCCTCTTTACCTTGAGATAAGTTTCATAGTTTTATTTTTCCTTTTCATATTGACATGATAAATGGTTGTTTAAGGTTAAGGTAGAAAGGGAGTATAAGCTTAAACATAATGGATTTATTATTATTACCACCGCGTCTTACTACCCGTTCGGGTTATACGCACTTACGCTAATGTGAAATGGTAGGGTGATTGTGAGATGAAATGAAGGACCTACAGTTTAACGTGGAATCCGAACCACGGTGGAGGCCTGGCATTCCCCACATTCACAAGATGTCTTGTCAGAGGTNGGCCTGGCATTCCTCACATTCACAAGATGTCTTGTCAGAGGTGAAGGAAGGGTTTGGTAATCAGATAAATATTTACCGGGACTGAGGATTGAACCCCGGCCGCCAGCACAGAAGTCTGACACCTTACCCCTGGACCGCCAGGTTACCGACTTAAGCATAATGGAGAAGTAGTTAATAAAAACGACACAAACCAACATATTTTAAGCTGTGTGGCCTGACAGCGATTGATACTTTCTCGCTGACAAATGCAGCCACCTTAACATACAAACACAATATTTCTAAGAGACTTTAGGGTCTGTTTCATATTCAGATTGAGTACGCCTGAAGTATTGCACTACACTTAATGCAGGACGACACATACCTAGACCAGAATGGAATGGGTCAGTTTCACTTATGTAGCCGGCCCATTCCACTCTGATCTAGGTATGTATCGTCCTGCATTTACTGTAGCACCATATGTAATCTCTTTTTGTCCTCCAGGATCAAGGCAGGCATGCAAAATTATACAGCATAAAAAGGGAAATAAATGCAGAGTAAGTCGATAGGACTATAAAAACAAATATATTAACATATAATATATTTGCTCATGTTTCCCTGCAACCCTTTCAGCATTATTACGCTAAACATAAAAAAAAAGGAAATCACCAGACAATAATTATAGAGTACTTCCAGGATTGAGTAAAATACTTAGTTGAATAAGAGATGAATGAAATCAACATATCAGAAGTTTAAATAGTTAAATGCAAGTTTTATTTATAAACAAGAAAAAAGTTAAGTATTATTTATAAATAAGATAAATGTAAATTTTACATATAAACTAAAGTTATATATATGTTAGAAAACACCTCAGGTATTTACTTAGCGATATTATATATATAAAAAACGAGAGGACTCCGATTATATTTAACATTATTAAATTTGTATGAGTCAAGAGGATCTTAAACATTAAATTGTAAGTTCCACTAGTTAATAAATTGCATTTTTATATCTTTCACAAGTCTTTTAGACTTTGAACATTCAACATATTAAATATTATGCACAAGTCTAAAGGACTTCGAAAATTAAACATATCAAATATGCACAAGTCAAAAAGACTTCGAAAATTAAACATATCAAATATGCACAAGTCAAAAGGACTTAAAAAATTAAATTGTGATACTAAGCCGAAAAGAAATTTAGAATTACAATGGCCGAAACTTAATTTGAAACTTACATTTTGTTTCGAGAACATGTAGACGTGCCCAATATGAATATCCTGCCAAGAGTGTCTTTTCCTCAGATCTCCTGGCAGTATTTATTAGATATCTATTGCTCAGAGAGGGGGGAAGTAGGGGTTACACACACAAGATGGATACCCAGAGAGAAAAGAGAGGGGAGGGGTAGTAGTAGACGGGTAATATGTGACGAGCAGGCCCTGGAAAGATTCAGAACAGTATTATAGGCACATTCCACCATCTAGCGCCGGAAACGTCTTACTTCACTCTTCCCGGCGTCCTTAGCGAACACACGATGTTGACACACCTCATTGTCCCGTGCTTTCAGTCCAAACAACACGTTCGCGTTAACGGTTGTGTCCGTGGGAGGTAGCCAGTTTGGTACGTAAACAGAAGAAAGGGGTATCAGTGAGCTTATACATTATACTATTGTAGCTGTGGTGAGATGTGACTAGAAGTAATTAGGTGTCCTGTTTCTTCTTGAACTTGACGTTGTAGCTTTTTATAAAACGCTACACACACTTGAGAAGTACTCAATCTAACTATGAAACTGGTTCTTAGAATTCAATTATGATGAGAGAACAAAATGATATTTAGAAAAAACTTGTAAAAGAGAACTCTAGTGAAAATGTGTAATTTAAAGTAATTCCATAATGGTTCATCAACATTTATAATTATGTTCTTATTCAGACTTTTATAAATGAGAGTTCTAAACAAGTGGTGCTTGTGTTAAATGAAAGCTATCAACACTGTTGCTCCTGTTGGATGAGAGTCCTAAACACTTGATGCTCGTGTTGAATGAGAGTCCTAAACACTTGTTGCTCGTGTTGGATGAGAGTCCTAAACACTTGATGCTCGTGTTGAATGAGAGTCCTAAACACTTGTTGCTCGTGTTGAATGAGAGTCCAAAGCACTTGTTGCTCATGTTGAATTAGAGTCCTAAACACTTGTTTCTCGTGTTGAATGAGAGTCCTAAACACTTGATGCTCGTGTTGAATGAGAGTCCTAAACACTTGTTGCTCGTGTTGAATGAGAGTCCTAAACACTTGATGCTTGTGTTGAATGAGAGTCCTCAACACTTGTTGCTCGTGTTGAATGAGAGTCCTAAGCACTTGTTGCTCATGTTGAATGAGAGTCCTCAACACTTGTTGCTCGTGTTGAATGAGAGTCCTAAGCACTTGTTGCTCATGTTGAATTAGAGTCCTCAACACTTGTTGCTCGTGTTGAATGAGAGTCCTCAACACTTGTTGCTTGTGTTAATTGAAAATCCTCATTAGGTGGGCTATAAACATAAATACTTCACATCTCTCATTCGCTCTATTTCTTTCTCTCTCTCGCTCTCTATCTCTCTATCTCTCTCTTTATATATATCGCTCTCTCTATTTATCTCTCTATGCATATATGTTGCTCGCTCTTTCTATCTTGCTCTATCTTTCTCTCTCTTTCTATCTATCTTGTTCTCTATCATTCTTGCTCTCTCTCTTCTTCTCTCTCTCTCTCTATCTTGCTCTCTCTCTTCTTCTCTCTCTCTCTATCTTGCTCTCTCTCTTCTTCTCTCTCTTTATCTCTCTTGCTATTTCTCTTGTTCTATCTTCTTCTCTCTCTATATATATATAAAAGTCAATTATATGTATCTCAACCCTTAAGACGAGAAAAACCCTAAATAAAAAACTAAAATTGTGAAAAAATTAAAGGTTTAATATTTTGTGTGGGCAAAACATTATTTTAACTTCTCTGTAAAACGCACGTATGACTATTAGTTTATATTAATTCTCATATAGCAATCCTTAATCCGTCGTTACCTGTGTTTTTCCAGACTACGTTTATTTTATCACCACATCTTATTGCCTGTTCAGGTTATACGCATTTATTTATTACTAACCTGCTATATTTTTTTCGTATGATTATATCAGCATACGAATTGTAAATTGAATTATGTCTAGAATATACACAAAGCAGACATTTAATAATATTTTAACTAATCAAATACTATGCGAAGGCCAGCCCCAATTATACCAATGCTAATATTTTTGATCGTGACATGAATCGAACACGGAATCCTAACGTAGTAGACGACACGTCACCGACTTAACTAAATATTATTGATGCACCATGTGAAGAATTAATTCAATTCCTTCTCCCTTTTCGCTCCTATGTTTCAAACCAAGTTCCGCAACCCCTCACCCTTTTCTCAACTGTATTTCAAGCCAAGTTCTCCGGCCCCTCACCCTTTTCACAATTGTATTTCAAACCAAGTTCTCCAACCCCTCAACCTTTTCACTACTGTATTTAAAACCAAGTTCTCCGGCCCCTCACCCTTTTCACAACTGTATTTCAAACCAAGTTCTCCAACCCCTCACCCTTTTCACGACTGTATTTCAAGCCAAGTTCTCCAACCCCTCACCCTTTTTCACCCCTGTAATCAAATGAAGTACTCTTAGAGGTTAGGGTTGATCATCATCTTTCCGAAGCACAACTTTAAAACGATCTTGACCTTGGTTAAGGCTGACAGGGTTGCCACTGTCACAATTGTGCCCTCGCCAATAAAAAAACAGGCATGATCTTGATATACAATCAACTATGCGTCTTTGGTAGGCGTAATGAATCCCAATTGTTCCTCCAGCATGTCAACAAACAATCAGCCCCTTTACACAAGGGGTGCCATTACTCTTCAACCCTCTTCTAGCCCCTTATTTAATTCCAGTTTAGCTCGTTGTCACGCCTCTCGGTGCTCATGTCTCGTCCCGCTCTTGAGAGAACCTAAGTACTACGTCGTAATGAGCCTTCACACTTTGATTAATTACCAGTCCTTAGTAGGAATTATCGCGCTCTCTACGTTTCTTCTCTCTCTCTGTTTCTCGACTAGCCGAGCCGAGTCGACTAAACGAGACAGTCGCAGTGTTGCCAACTTTACTTTTTTACCCGCTTAATCTAGCTGTATTTGTAATGATTAAAATAAACAAATAACGGCTAGACGGACTATATCGTTTTTGAATCATCCCATATGTTTTTATAGATACAAAATACACATTTATGAGTTTTTTTTTGTGATTTTCTTAAAACAAATCTTAGCACCCTTTCGGATCGTACCTATATTAATTTCTTGGTTTTAATATCTATTTATTTAGCACCACGTCTTACTACCCGTTCAGGGCCTATGTACTAATTACGCTAATGGGTTAGGGATTGCGAAGGTTGAATCTAGAGGAATTGAACCCGCATTTAGGCGGAGTGTGTGTGTGTGTGTGTGTGTGTGTGTGGGTGTGTGGAAAACCATCCCCAGTTCACCTGGCCGTGATTTGAACCTTGATCTTCCCGTCCTTAGCAGTATAGCTCAACACGAAACTAGTGCATTAGTCAACTACGCCACCGAGTTGGGGTTCTTGATTTTAAAATAATCTCGTTGCGATGTGGATAAATGGCTATTTAGTTTAGAATTATTGACTCTGTTGTTATTTTCAAGTAGGTCCTGAAAGTGTTTATCTTGGCTATTAAGTATGCTATTTCTCTTTAGGTAGAAATGTTTAGAATACAAATTGGTGATCTGGTGGTCTAGGGGTAAGGTGTCAGACTTCTATGCTGGCGGCCGGGGTTCAATCCTCAGTCCCGGCATAGATTTATCTGATTACCAAACCCTTTCCTTCACCTCTGACAAGAAATCTTGTGAATGTGGGGAATGCCAGGCCTCCACCGTGGTTCGGATTCCACGTTAAACTGTAGGTCCTTCATTTCATCTCACAATCGCCCTACCATTACACATTAGCGTAAGTGCGTATAACCCGAACGGGTAGTAAGACGCGGTGCTAATAATAATAATAATAATAATAATACAAATTTCGAAGCAATGTTTATCTTGTCCCAATATTTTAAGTATGGGTGGGGCTGCCATTTAAAGTGGACTAAACGTATTGTTTCTTTACTAAAACCCCTTAAGGTGGGGTGTAAAGGTATGCGAGAAAAGGCCGGTGATTCTACAGTGTTCATAGCAAAATAGTTATTTGCCCAAAATAAATAAAATATTGCTCCAGTAGCAACGTTTAGTTTAATTTTCTTCACATGTTTATATCAACAGTTGTTGAATATATGTCAAGGATGTCCTGAAATTTAATGAATTTTTTCCTTCATTTAAAAAGTTTGTCATCCAATACCACTATGTTTTTTTATTATTAGCACCGCGTCTTACTACCCATTCGGGCTGTACGCACTTACGCTAATCTGTAATGATAGGGTGATTGTGAGATTAAATTGAAGACCTACATTTTAACGTGGAATCCGAACCACGGTGGAGGCCTGGAATTCCCTACATTCACAAGTTGTGATTAATAAAAGTCTTGTCAGAGGTGAAGGAAGGGTTTGGTAATCAGATAAATCTGTGTCGGCTCCAAGGATTGAACCCCGAACCCCCAGCACATAGGTTACCTTACCCCTAGACCACTAGGTCACCTAATGCCACTATGCTCATGACAAATATTTAACAACCTGTTGATATCACTGTGTGAATAAAATTAAACTAAACATTGCTACTGGGGAAATATTTTAATTATTTTGGCCAAAGAATTGTTTTGCTATAAAAATTGCAAAATCACAGAAATTTTCTCCTGTCCCTTACATATTCACCTTTACCCATTTGTTTTTAAATAATATCAAGCATTAAAATATCAAGATTTTTTAAATCAAATCTAGCGATAAATTATATCATTACTGAAACTTCTGGTGATATTTCGGTACTATGAGTTGGCACCACTGAAAAGTTGGCTTCTCCGACTTTTGAATTCATGATCAGAACCGAGACGCGAAAAGGAACAACTTCTTGTGAGCCACCATTGGGACAGAGTTGGCGCCGACGGAGTAAGTAATAAGGAAGGAAAGGTTTGACTTTATCAAGAGGCCTTACAATAACTACCAATTACTTCAACAAATGACATCTTCTAGTCGTGCCAGCTTCACGTTGTTTGCTCAACGGTCGACTTTTAAATAAAGTTGGAAATTCAAAACATTTTCTTACATTCATGGATAGTTAAAAGGTAATCCGATTATTACTTAAAATTACTTGGAAATTAAATTTGCTTTTGAGTAATAAATCCTTCAAAAGTAATATATTCTTAAAGCAGTGATTTTTTTTACACCACGTCTTACCACCCGTTCGGTTTATGGTTATATGCCTATTTACTAATTACTCTGATGACTTAGGGATGAAGAAGGTTTAATTGAGAGAAAATGCAACCGAATTTGCGTGAAAGGATAGTGGAAAGCCATTTATGGGTAACCACTCTTGGTCCACTCGACTGGGATTGAGCACCAATCTCCCCCACTTTTGCAGTTCAGTCTAACATGAGAGTAGCGCGTTAGACCTCGCGGTCACCGAAGTGGGTTTAAGTCAAGTCGATTCGATTTCTTTTGCTCGTGTCTTTGATTTATGTTGCTTACAAAATTTGATCATATATATATAAATATTTATACTTACACATTCATATATACCTCTGACCAACCTTGGTGGCCTAGTCGGCGTGCTAGTTTCGTGTAGAACCAGACTGCCGAGGACTGGGAGATTGAGGTTCAAATCTTGATTGGGTGAACTATGGGTGGTTTTCCCTAAAAGGTTTTCCACTCTCCTTCTAAGCAAATGTGGGTTCACTTCCACTAAAATTAAACTTACCAAATTCATAATCCTTTAGCGTAATTAGTACTTAGGCGTATAACCCGAACGGGTAGTAAGACGCGGTGATAAATAATAATAATAAATATCTCCGAATCTATGTTTCAGTAAAAGCTGAAGTGGTGAATAAAAGTATTTATACTATTATTAGTAGTAAACTTAATCCCAAGGTAATTTCAGTTATATTATCGATTGGCTATTCAGTCCTCCTAAAACATAATTTTATCCTTTATACTTAGATGAGCCATTTTTTATTTTTTATTTGATATACAATATCTGAGAAACTATTTATGATTTATTTAAGTTTGTAAAATAATCCTCCACCTGCTACTTGTGTTGATTAAAAATCCAAAGTTAGTATTCACTAAACAAATTGTCTTATAAGGACGTAGTTTATCTGTGACGTAACGGCCGGTAAAGACAGATTTCTGCTGATAATGAATTTACGTTTTACTCAGCGAGATTTAAAGATATAACGTCGAAACAAAAACCAGAAATTCTTAAATAGTTATAAAAATTAGTCCTTGGGGTCACAACATTATTATATTTATCTTGAAATAGTTTTTTGTAAACATATTTCTTATAAATCATCTACAACCTAGGCTATTCGGCCTGGTCACAAAAATGACCTGTTGGAGTCTTCCTACCAGGATGTAAATTAAAAAAGTCCGTGGTAGCATATGTCTATTTAGAATATGAAACAATAAAAAGGTAAAATTAAAAAGCAAGTCAATGTTTTCAAGGAGAAAATATTAAAGTGACGATGTAAACTCGTCAGAGTAAGAGGGAAAGTGTTATCAGCACATAGACAAAAGCCCTCTCTGGGTGAACTTCTCATTTTCTTCCCTCTCTTTTTATTTTGTATATTGGTGTCCAAGTGTGATAATGCTTAAACTGCTTAGGTGCGTCAAGTTAACACACCTTGCAAAATAATTTCGAAATATCTAAGTAAGCAATGTCGTTAAGTTTATTTCAAGAAACTATTTATAAACAACCACAACACCAAGCAACAACAACCGTGCCAGTATGGCATCGTGTATTATCACAAATAATGTATTCTAGGAACCCTCAGACACAATCCTTGAAACTTTTGATTACAATTTAAAAAGATAATTGATAGTTTTATTTTAGTTATATGTAGTTGCGTTAACCAAAGTCAAACCAGCCCACCACGATATCTTCCCATGTTTCAGCAGCCCAGTCCACCACTGTATATTTATAAAATGTCCAGTACAAGGGCTGTTAATTACTTATTATATTCATATTTAAATTTGTAACTCTCATAGTTATATTTTGGCCTGCATATGTACAGAGGTTATTTTCCTCTATGATTTTTCCACTCACAATCTACCTTCCTAGTCCCTAAACAATTAGTGTAAGTGTCGAGAGTGACCAGATTGAACCTTGACAGTATTCAACTCGAACATAATACGAGGGTTACCAGAAACCAATAGCACGAGTGAACAAGGATTTCTACAACTTTGCATTGCGAAACTGAACAGCTTAACTTAGTAATAAAATATGTATACATTTATTAATATACAAGTAGGAAATAATATCTTTAAATAAAATATACAAAATATATATAAAACACAGGCCAGTTAAGTTTTTCGTTTTTGAAGGAAAGAGAACCCAGAATAACTGTTTGATATACAATTAATCATGTGCACTTGTGTGTTTGGGTATAATCACAATACAATAGTATGATTTTATAAACTCAGGAGGGAACAATTATTTCCGGGAATATTCATATGTATTATAAGGCCTGTGCGGAATGTTGGGAAAGGGTCGAGAATTATTTTTAACCATGAACTTAGGATTATGTTTTGTTTTAATGTAAAGTATGAGTCTATCTTCAGTAATTTTGAATTGTAGTTTGCCTTTGAGAACTATTTTTGTTGTTGATTTTAGTTTAGGTCATAGGCCTTCCAATTACTACTCCATACTTTTACCTGACGATGATTTTTAAAGATGGCATGATACTCTGAAGATAAGATTATGGGCCCATATTTTCTAAACTCTTTCTTTATGTTTCCAAAGAATCTGTCAGGTCGCATATAGCTGTGTCCTCTGATAGGGTAATAGTGATGGATTTATTTAAAAACTTTGGATTTATCCACAAGAGGCATGGTAGCAAAAAAAAATTTGTTTAAAGATCCTCAAGAGTCTGAAAAGAGCCTTATAATCTTGTCTTTTGCTCATGAGGCTGCTAATTGTTTTTATAAATTTGTTAATAAATGCTGTTCACCTTACAGAAACAAAAACACGAATAAATAAAGTTGAAATAAAAAAAAATCATGATTTTAATATGTAGGTAGTATGTAGATGTTAAGTTTTGATAAAACTTATTTTATACGAGTATGATTATTTTTTACTACAGGAAATTTCGAGTTTTGCTAAATTTTGTTTCGACCATTCTATCTGCCTCATAAAGATCCCAAATAAACCATCAAAATATGTTTTTAAATATAATTTTTAGATGTTGAGTTTTGTAAAACGCTCCTCATTTTGTCTATTATAAACTTATATAGTTTATTCACATATTCTAATATTCCTATAGGTAATTGTAAGGTAAAGTGTAAGCCAACCTCAGCTCCTTGGATAAATAATTTATAAATGCAAAATATTTATTCGGTAATAAAGCCCTCACCATAATAATTATGATAATATGGAGAATTTACCACGAAATATTCCATCACGTAGGGAAAGTCCCCCTCCCCTTTGTCACGTATTATAAAGTTAAGTAGTATAAGTTCGTCTCTAGACCCGTCCAAAGTTCATCTCAAGGAAGTTGACCACGCTCTCCAGCTATGAATACAGAGGCATCATTAATGAAGAAAGTTGACACTAAAGCAGTGTTACTCCTCCTGATGTTATCCAGAGGACGTGTTACTTATAGACTATGCTCACATGTAGGTCTACTTCTTGTGTGGCGTAGACAAGCTTTATTTGGGACGTGTCTTGCATAACGATTGGGGTCACGTCTCTTTGAGTGGCTACGGACGCCAACTGTTCCGACCAGGGTGGTATTGCAAGAACGAGAGTTGGAGCACATTCCCAGAAACGTTTTTATTGGCAGCGCAACTGATTGGAGGACTAAATTATCTCTAAGGCCTAGTGGATAACTTGATAAAAACTTAACCATCCACAATAGATAGTTAATAAGCTTCTTGAATTTGTAACTCTAACGATTATAATAGAACACTAATCACAATAGGCAATATAGTATTAGAAAAGATGTGAGTTTGCGAAAACAGGATTAACCAAGTTTAAATACTTTACTAAAAAGTCTTTCCAAGATCTGAATTAAGACGGAAACTAATTCTTTTGTTAAAGTGGTCAGTGTATGTTAACTATTGACATGCCCGGCCGGGAGGTGTATTCCTGATTGCGAACACGTGGGTATCTGGAGAGGATTATCTGCTTTTGGCACATGAGGAATACAAATTGTGGACACACCGTGTTCACTATGCCATCCTGCCACTAATTTGACAATAAGGGGGGCCTACGGGTGCCTCAGCCTTGCCAATCTAAATTTAACTAAAATCAAACACGGATATTTCTAGGTTAGGTTAGGCTAGACTTGGTTAGTCTACTCTTTAAATTTTAAAAAATGACACCTATCTGCACACGGGATTCAAACCCGGAATCTTTGACTTTGTGCGCAAATGCTATAGCCACTGATCTATCCAGGAATCCTCTCGTGCTCACGTTCATTTTTCACTCATATTTTAAGGACAGTTCCTGGATAGCTCATTGGTTAGAATATTGTCGTACTAAACCAAATATCCCGGGTTCGATTTCCGTGTTCATGTGTTATTTTTTAATTTAAAATAATGTGATATATAGATGTAGCTATAACCGTAACTAACAAAAATAATAGCTTTGCTATTAAATATATATGTTAGGCTTGGTTATATCTGGTTAGGTAAAAATCCCTGGTGCGGGTACTGCCAAAAACACCTTCCAGCCGTATCACCGTCTAATTCTAGCGAGATGCTCTTTTACTTGTTTTAAATCTGGAAACTGGATATTTAGGCGACCATAACATTTTAGGTGTGTTCATAATCGAGACAACATTTTCCCTTTTCACACTGGACTGTTCGCAATCAGGATACGACCGGCTGGTCAGGGGACTGAGCTCTAGAATCATCTGTGTGGGAGTGGAGTGAGGGATGATATTCCCTGTATTTTACCTGATTTTACAGATATGAATAAAATATATGTGTTTTCCTGGCTCTGTTGTTTTAAATTTGGGGGGAGATTTTGATAGTACACGCAATTGACAAATAACCTTATATATAATTTGATAAGCCCGTTTCCGGTATTAGAAATTACGAGGAAGTAACTGAACATATTTTGAAAAATTACCATTCATTTTAACGGTTAAGAGTCCAGGATTTCGGGAAAAATAGTAGTTTTACACAAAAGCCCGATTTTCACAGATAAATTTTAGTTTTTCATTTTTTTAATCACTATGTAAACCGTTATTTGCTGCACGGTTGTAAATCTTTAAATAAAATATCTCTCTTTGGCTAAAAAATAATAACTCAAACTTTATTTGTTGGTCCGAACACATCACAATTTTATCTTTGGATGAATATATCTCTTTGGATGCTGGTCATAACACATCTAAATAGAGATGCCTAGACTGGGGAAACATTGGATTGTTATTGGAATGTTACTGTCGTTAATTCCCATTTAAATCAATAAGATTCAGCATGATTCAAAAATTAAAAGGTTGAGTTATTAAGTTTGTGAAAATATTGTCTACGTTTTGTTTCGCACATGGTAAAATTATGTTTAAATAAGTTTTGGTATATATTATAATATCAAAAACGGTAAAATGACATTGAATAATCTTAAAAATAGCCATTTTACCTACGAAAATATGAGTTTTAGTTTAAAAAAAAAAATGTGTTTTTATGTTCATTTTGGCAAATAGTAGCGCATTATTATTATTATTATTATTACGTCTTACTACCCGTTTGGGTAATACGGTTTACTTAAAATTAAAATTTAGTCATCTTGTGTTTTTTTTGTCATTTTCAGAAAAGGGATGTGAGCAGAATACGTATAGAGGAAGAGAGACAATTTTGGAGGTACTGCACTCACATTAGCATGGTTATAAGATAGGAAGTTTGCAGGTGAAGTAATAAATGTGATTAATCATCCTAAAGGGACTCAAACGGGATCTAAACCTTTACTTCACCATTAACGGCAGTCGAGTGCAATGACAGTTATACTACTATAAAGCCACATGGCTGACTCACTCACATACTGACATTAATGTTTACCCACTTACAGATTATCTAGAAACTTGAAATTTGGCAAAAATATAGCTTTTAGCCTGTAACTGACAGTAAAGTTCCAAAAAAAAAATTCAAATTTTGTAGCAACTTAAAATTGGTGCCGACCTTTCTTTGGAGGTCTCTTGTGTCTAAAAAATAAGACCTATCAAAAAACGGCCCTGGAATTACATTAGCTTACATCCATTTGAAAAAACAAACAAAAAAAACAACCCAACTCACGAGCAAAGCGAGTCCTCCATCCATGACTACTCGGTCACTTCTACAGATCTCGTCTCCTCCTGTTTCTTAGAAAAAATCTAACAGCTCGTCTTACTAACCATTTGAGCTGTTCACATTTAATTGCACTAGTGTATGGGGACAAAGAAGGTGGGATTTAGAGAAAATTATTCCCCATTTACCTAAAAGGAGAGTAGGAAGCAATTAAGGAATAAAACACCCTCAGTATTACTTGCTAATATTCAAACTCTGACCTCCCTGTCCGATCAAATGATCTCGACACCTTAGTTCACTTGCACACCGCCGCGTGTTTTCTCGAATAAAACAGTTTAAAATACCACAATTTGAGCTTAATATATTTTAATGAGGTTGTTTGGTTCTAGGAAGCTCCCCTCTAACGGTTGGCCTACGAGTCATGGCATATCCAGTCCATATAAGGACGGCGAGGGAGTTAACGGAAAAAATGCGAGCGGGGGATCAACTTAAAAAACGTGCTAGTCTCTTCCGGAGGGTCATTAGAAAATAAATGAATTAAAGGTAGGGCGCAGTTCCAGTTCTCTGCAACAGATGGAAACCGAATGGCAGCCTTTTTAGCTCCCCACGAGTTAGTTTCATAGACTAAATACCAAGGACTACTGCTCTTAGCCTTCTGTAGTCCTCCACGAGTTTGTTTCATAGACTAAATACCAAAGACTACTGCTCTTAGCCTTCTAGTAGTCCTCCACGAGTTTGTTTCATAGACTAAATACCAAAGACTACTGCTATTAGCCTTATGTAGCCCTCCAAGAGTTTGTTTTATATAATAATCACGAAGAAAACCGGCCCATTTTAAATATTATAAGACTCACGCTATGGATACGGCCTAATATTGACTTGTAATGTAATTTTAAAATTACTAAAAAAAGGGTAATTTAGTATTTATGGGGGTATGAGGTATCATCATGTTCTCATTTTATAATCCTACTATATCTGGTATATTTATAACACCACCTACTAAACACCTATCAGTTTTTTTTTAAATTTTAACATTGCCATTTTATTTTTGCCCCACATCCTTTAACCCATCAGTTTAAAAGCATTTAATTACACTAAATGATTTAGGATAAAGTAGGTAGAATCTAGAAAAAAATAAGCGTATATTTTAGTGGAAATAAAGTGAAAAAGCATTTATGAAACAAAAACATCCCAGTAGATCCGATCGAGGATCAAGCCCCTGCCTACCTATCAACAGGAAACCAGACTAGACGAGTCTGATATTTACACCTCAAGGCCACCGATAAAGGTGGTTTGATTAACATGCTCTTTGTAAACCAAATTATTATGTTAGCACATGAATAATTACCAAACAACTTAAATCTAGAAGAAGCACAACACTTATTTATCGGGTATCAACTTACAACAGAGAAAAGAGAACCACCAATTTTGCTAATAATACAATTTTTGTCCTCACTAAGAAAGGAAATCAGAATCATTGGATTAATAGAAGTATGGAACCAACGATAAAAATAAAACAATCTCATCAACTAAATTTCTTTGATCAACTGACGAGATAAAATAATACGAACTAATAGATACTCATAAAATATTTAAAACAACTGACGAGAGGAATAATAAAAATGTATCGACCAAATAGGCCTATAGCAGTTTACTTTAGTTATGTTAAGCGGTTGAGTAGATTGTGTCACTTACATTCAGACCATCTTTTCTTGTTTAAAACTCTTCATTTAAGAAGTTTGTTGTCGATGAGATTCTTTGCTACCAAGGAACTCATCTTGGAACCAACAAACCCTGTCTACGAGCAATCATTTACAGAACATCGACTATTTTTTTAGACCAAGTAATTGTGTTGCGTCGTAACATCACATAGTACGCTCTTCAATCAAAATGGAGGGCTATCACTGTTCTGTGATCAAAGAAAACTATTATTTTGGCCTTCAACGATGGTTTGGTTACGCAGATGGCTAAGATTTACAAACAAACTACCCCTCTATTTAAAAATAACCCATTTAACAGACAAATGTATTCCATAGTTGACGCTGAGCTCTGATTTAGTGATAAGTATTGCAGGCAAAATTTATATATAGGCTGCTCGGAAACTCATAGCCCAAACTGCAAATAATAATACAAAATCCCTATACCCATATATTCGGAAAACTATCTTAATACCATTACATTGTATTTAATGTTTCGGCGTACAGCACCTGGAGATCAAAGCTGTTCAAGCATGCGTGTACAAAAGGTTGCGTAGGATTTATCCGCGCGGTTCTACACACTTCGATATCTTAGAACACGGCGGCAAAACACACCACAATTAAAAGTAAACAAGATACTGGTCTATCTAAAAATGTAAACGCGCTATGAGTGTCATCATTAACGGTCTTTCATCACAGAAAGTGCTCGACATAATTACATGTGCAGTGCCACGCGTCTAACTCCTATGCAAATGGCTGAACACACATGCCTGAACAGCTTTGCTCTCCCGGCAATGTACGCCAAAACTTTCAACATCATTTAATGGTATTAGCATAGTTTTCCGGATATAACTGTTTAAGGATGTTGTATTACTTTTGGTTCAAACAAGCTATATGTACAGTTTGGGCAATGAGTTTGCGAACACCTTAATATAATCAGATAGTCAAGTGTACTGTTGTACTCTGTCTTACTATCAGTTTTGGATATCCACATATTGACACAAATACCTCTAGTGCTCTAGTGACGAGGAAAGAAGAATTTAAATCAAATGTACTCGCATTTACGTGAAGGAAATATGGAAAGACTATTTAATTAAAAATACCAACAGTATACCCGGCAGGGATTCAACCACGACCTTCACGTCACCATAAATTTGGTATTTTGCAAGAGTGACGCTTCATACCGTAGACCACCCATGCGGGGAGGTGAGGGGAGGATATCGGGGCTATATAATTACTTTGAACTTATCTCCATAGTTCAGGGACTCGAGCAGAGGGTCACTCTTCAATTCCTGGTGAGGGCAGAGAGGAGGATATCCCTGAGACTTTGGGAAGTCTTTATAGTTTAGTATCAGGAGTCAGCCAATCTCCCAGTATGCGAATAACAAGCAGTTCAGATTGGATGGGGGATTGGCTGACTAGGGGCAGTATTTATATTCTAGTATCAGGAGTCAGCCAATCTCCCAGTATGCGAATAACAAGAAGTTCAGATTGGATGGGGGATTGGCTGACTAGGGGCAGTATTCATAATTTAGTATCAGGAGTCAGCCAATCTCCCAGTATACGAATAACAAGCAGTTCAGGTTGAATGGAGGATTGGCTAACTAGGCGTAGTATTTATATATTAGTATCAGGAGTCAGCCAATCTCCCAGTATACGAATAAAAAGCAGTTCAGGTTAAATGGGAGATTCACTGACTAGGGGCAGTATTCATAATTTAGTATCAGGAGTCAGCCAATCTCCCGTATACGAATAACAAGCAGTTCAGGTTAAATGGGGGATTGGCTAACTAGGGGTAGTATTTATATATTAGTATCAGGAGTCAGCCAATCTCCCAGTATATGAATAACAAGCAGTTCAGGTTAAATGGGGGACTGGCTGACTAGGGGCAGTATTTATATATTAGTATCAGGAGTCAGCCAATCTCCCAGTATACGAATAACAAGCAGTTCAGGTTGAATGGGGGATTGGTTGAACTCTAAATCTCAAATACAAACACCGCCCTTGAAGGAGATTTGGGGTGAGACCCAAGACAGATGGCGTATCAAATAATACAGTCTGTTCATATTTGTTTGGTCAGCTAATTTAATATGTATGACCCCCATGAAACAGTTATTAGTGCATTCCTGTACTCATCAAGAATCCCTGGGTATAACCGAAAATATATCATTGGTGATTTATTAGCTAGAGGTTTATTTGTTGTGTTTGTTCTAGTAGTGTGTTATTTTGTATTTCGTGTAATCATATACCGGTAATTATTATTTTCAGGAAGGACACGTTAAATAACTTTAATACAAATATTATTACTTGACGTTAAAATTCTTAGCTTTGTGGAAAAGTTCTTATTAGAAGATGTTTACTTGTTAAGATAATATATAGCTATACTAAATCCACTTCGGTGGCCACATGGTCAAAGGCGTCACTCTCGCAATAGACTAGACTGTCGATGACGGGGAGATAAGAGTTCGAATATTGGTCTGGTGTAAAAAGAGTGGTTTTTTCCTAAATGGTTCGCCACTCTCCCTCCACAAAAATGCGAGAACACTTCCTCTAATTCAACCTTTTTTCATTCCTAAATCGTTGGCGTGATTAGTACATATCCGTACAAACTGAACAGGTTGTAAGACGTGATGATAAAAAAAACATGCATATAATTACATTTATTTGATTAAGAGTGCAAATCAAATTCCCTTGATTAAAAACAGTTACAAATAAATTAATATTTAATATATTTCGTTGAAAAAATCGGTTGAATTTATGCGCCGTTGATTGATAAATTTAAAGCGTTATATCTAATACTAATTCATGTAATTTTGGTATAGTTACGAAAAATAGTCTTTTTGTACTAATGTTTTAATAATTCTGGGCAATAAAATCCTCGTAAGAAGAGTAAATATTGTTTTACTGAAACAGGGAAGGCTAATAGGAGGCTTAATGTAATGAGGAAAATATGAGATGGGTTAGTGGAGCCACGCCGGCAATAATTTACATAGACAGAACTAAGGACCGGCTACATGGAACCGCACCACACCGCACCGCACCACACCGCATTTTTCCGGTGGAATGCTATCCATGTTTTTAAATTCAAGTGGCTACACGAGCTCGCACCGCACTGACGTGGACGAATCGTCGATAGACCATTGCTCCGCACTATTACGGTACGGTGTGAACCGTGTAGCCACCCACCACCGGAAATAACTGTTTGGGATCTTCCGAACTTAGTTTTCATGCTAAACCCTAAGCACTGTAGGGTTGGGCGAAACAGTGATTTTACGATATCGGTCATCACCGTGACCTTGATTTTAAAAGAGTAGTGATTTATACCAGTGATTATTCACAGTGATTGGCAGTCACTGTTAAAACTAGGCATTTCTCTCACGGTCGTTGAACGTGTGACGCTGTAGTCATTGTTTCCAACATTGCATACAAGATAAACAATATTATATACAACTTTTCATTTGGCTCTCGGGCTAGAAAACGCACTGCGGATCGTGTAGCCATAGCTTATATGTGGAAAACAAGTAGTTCAGTGAGTATAAACCACGTGACCGAACAAGGGTGCACAAACAGTTCTAATATAGTAGGATGATGGAATCGAGGAACCAGAAGTGGGGTCGGGATTGTCTGCTCCCATATCTCCCCCCCCCCCCCC
>CABFOV010002154.1:43190-54375 GCA_902141375.1 Timema poppense
CCACGGAATTTGACTGACCTCTCCCTTAGGGGTACACATATACGTGTAAAACATGTATTGGCTAAAGGTAGAGTAACATATTCTAGCGGACCACACCCCAACCCCTAAAAAAATTAACTTTCTACGACATTAAGAGGAACTTTTAGAAAATTTAAACATATATGATATATATTTTAGCACCCTGTTTTACTATCCCTTCAGGAAAATCGCACATATACAAATTATGCTAATGTGTTAGGGATGAGGAAATATTAATTTATAGGAAGTGTACTAGCATTTTCGTGGAGAGAGAGTGGGAAACAATTTAGGAAAAAACACTCTCATTACACCCGAACGGAATCAAACCATGATCTACCCGTCATCGGAAGTCTAATCTATCACGAGCGTAGCACCTTAGACCACGCGGCCACCGAAGCAGGTTTTTAAACATATTATTTAGTGGTCAGGGTTGATGTGACAACACTGTACCTGAAACTTATATCAAACGTTTATATTAGTACACAGTAGGTGTTCGAAGGTTGATCCTCGCATATATTGCCCCAAACAGCGTATGGATTCGGTGTGAAAGCGGTGAAGAATGTCAACGTCAGCTGTCGTAACAGCCGCATGGATTCGTACCACAATGTCCTCGGGTGGATCGTCACTTGGGTATACCATTGATTTCAGGTGATCTCACAAAAAAATCTAGTGTTGTAAGGTCTGGTGATCTTAGTGGTCATTACACCGGTCTCCCACACCCAATCCACTGGTTGGTCACTAAGTAGTTGCTGCACTTGTGCCCTATAGTGTGTAGGGACACCTGAACATTAATACCAAACAAATGGTACCTCCTCCAGAAGCTCAAGTAAAGCCGTGTTAGGGAACAGACTGTATCTGTGTGAATCCAAACGATCTGGTAGCAAAGAGGGACCCACAATCGTATCCATAATAATACCATCCCATACATTAACGCTGAATTAATGTTGATACGCACGAACGCAAGTGGCTTGTGGGTTAGCACTTGCTCACAGGTGATTGTCATGGGTGTTATACAATCCTTCTTCTATTAAACAGGCCTTATAAGACAACAGTACATACCCAATGAAGTTCGAATCCGCAGCATGATGCTGCTGGAGCCACTGGCAAAACTGTACCTGGCGAGGGAGATCAGTTGGGAGCAGATGCTGCGCTGCTCCATAGGGGTATGGGTGGTAGCCATAATCAAGCAGCCCCTACAGAAATACCCTTGTGACATGTGGATAGCTTGTGCTATGACTCGGGAGTTGAGCTCTGGCTGCCGTTGGGAGTTATTACAGCATACTCAACACCTTCTTTCTGTATGTTGCATGGCCATCTTACAACCAATCGTGGATCTGATCCTATTTGACCTGTCTCCTGACAACGTTGTTCCAAATGGCGAAACACATTGACGCTAGGATAACGTCTTCCGGAGAAGTGATCAGAGTATAGCCCCACCGCAGATATGGTTCGGCTTTCAGATGCATACATGGCCATTGCCATTTCCTAACTGATACTGTCTAGGTGTGTGTAGTTCATTGCTACTTACTCAATTCATTTAGGTCTTCATCTAATAACTGGTGACTATGGAATTTCAGATAAAGTGCTGCCCCTTCAACCCTCTTCTTCTTTAATGTAATTTTTCCTTAAAGTTATCGGGATAACTGATATTTTGCAGAGTGTTTTTATATTATATTTATACATTTAATAATGTAGTACTGTTCGTATCCACGAATTACTACTCATCCTGTATAATACTATAAAATAAATAATCAGATAAAAAAAAGTTAGAAAATTCTGAAATTGAATAAATAAATCGGGGAAAATTATGCATTTGATAATTCAGGAAAGATGAGATAATGAACGAATTTTATCCAAAAACTAATTAGTATTAATATCAGATACATTAATTTATTTTTAATGTATATTTCAAAATAGTTCTTTAAAACCAATCGAGTGTTTTAATTTCTAGGAACGTCATCAATTTCGATAAGAGATTAAATAATGAAATTTTGTATTTTTTTCAGGGAAAGTAAAATATGAAAAAGGTTTGTGACCAGAGTGATTTATACATTTTGAGTCAGAACTCATTGACTCTCCACAATTATTGACTCGCCACAACTATCGACTCACCCCACTCGGCTATATTAGAAATCCGATACACTTGCTACAATTATTTATAAGAGGAAAAGAGGTATTGCAGAAATACAAACGATAGCGTGATATATTTATAAATAGGTATACATTTCTTTCAAGCCTTTTAAAAGGGAATTATTTTTCGTTACTGACCCATATTTCAGATGGAAAATTTCCATTGTCGTCAGCATAATTGTCGAAAATCTTGTCTGAAACCCCGAGTGGGTATGTAGTGGATCCTAGGTTAGGTTAGCCTAGGTTAGATTAGGTGATGCTAGGTTATGTTAGGCTAGCCTAGGTTAGTTCATTCTACAATAATTGTGGTCGATCCTTGAGATGACCCGTTCGGCTGTTGCCCGACTCAGAGCTACCGACTTGACAGTTACGCCAAGCCAGGATGTCTGCGAAAGGGCTGATTTGTTGTTTGAGTACCGAGTCATTGTCATTACTCTTAACCTCGCGAATGAACTTATAAACCTGATGAAATGGAACCAATGAAATGAGCCTGCAGAATACTACAGGTGTGTGATTTTGTAACCCGACTCAGGACTGTACTGACTTGACCGTAATGCCAAACCAGGTCTGCCTGCGAAAGGGCTATATTTGTGTTCGAGAATAGAGTCACTTTCGTGACTCCTGACCTCGGGAATGATTATTAATACCTTGTACATACATACACTTGATTAAATATTTACACTAATAGTATCATTATTTACACTGTGAGGTGAAATTGGTGAAACTGAATGATTGCGCTGGGTCTCGGGATTTGGGGAGGATTTTCTTGACTGGGATGTGGGAAGGTGTGTATAAGGTATGATGATGAGATGTTGATATCACATGAGTCGATTTCCGGGAAGAGGATCGAAAGGTTAAACTTGACTGTAGGGATAGGTTTGACGCGGTTGGTTACATATCCATTCCCCATCTGGGGCCGACAGTGGCGCCAGCATTTTTCTCTGGCTAGAACCCTTGAGATGACACGATGCTAATGGATGCCACGAGCACGGGGTACGGGAGAGACCGTTTGGCGAGCCAATGAGTATCTGGCCGGCAAGGGTATGTGGCCAATTGGCTTATAGGCTTATGTACTAATTACGATAGTGGATTTAGGGATTAGGAATGTTATATTCATAGGAGGTGTACCAGCATTTACGTGGTGGAAGAGTAGAAAACAATTTTGGAAAGTCACCTTATATGCACCCAATTGAGATTCGAACCTTGATCTCCCAGTCATCAGCAATCTAGTATACTGTGAGGCGCCTTAGACCATGTGGCCACCAAAGTGGATATGTGGAGAGATTATGGATAAATAGTAGATGTGAACAATATACTTGTGGCGAGGTGATGGATTCCAATTTTGAGTATTCATAGTTATATTTTAACAAAATTTCAGATTATTTAATTTGTTTAATGTTTCAACTAGCAAAACTCTTTTTTTAAGCCTCTTTGCACCCCAGTTTTTTAATAGACGCACACTAAGAAGATTATATAGGTTATTAGTTATAAAATAAAAGGGTTTTGTATTGATAATTTGTATCAAGTTTAGTCTAAATCCGTCAGTTAGTCCAAATGTTATATTTTACATTTATTTAGTGAGTGTGGTACAATATTATATTTTTACTTTGGATGTCACATTGGTATATTTTTTCTAAGAAATTTGAATTTATATTTCCCCTACGTATGTAAAGTCAAGGTTTATTGCTCTAGTACTTTTACTACGGATGAAGTATTACTGTTATACGGATGCTGTATTAGTCTTACTCTACGGATGTTGAGTTAATATTAATCTTATGGATGATGAGTTAGTATTTTTTTACATAAAAACAGCATTTGTTTTATGGGAGTAGCATTTTTGTTGGTTCTGCAGAAGTAACTTTGGTGTTTTTTCTTACTGGAGTAACATTAGTATTATTTTCTACGGGAGAAGCACTAGTGTTTTTTCTTTCAAATAGAAATTGTGTTTTTTCTACGTAAGTGTCAATAGTATTTTTCCTGTGAGAATGGTACTAATATCCATGTGTGTTACATTAGTATTGTTTAGAATATGTTAAAACATTACCGTTGATTTTACATTCCTAATCCTCGAACCTCTTGGTCCGAGTCTGGCACACTAAACGTGTGACCAATCTGTCAAGTATAACAACTAATTCCCGTCATCAATAATTCACAAGTGCTCTCTAAGATAAGTCAAGTGCTAAGCAATGTGAGTGGAGTATTAAAACCTCCTCTCTCTCTCTCTCTCATCCATGGCCGTGTTCTTCCAAGCAAGTCGTGTTTGGTGGCGAGCGCTTTTCCGACTCGTGAATGCCAGCAGGCTTGACTTGTAAGCTGCTTACAAACTTGTGGAATCCTCCTTTCCCTCACATCCCCCCGCCTTACTTTCCTCTCCTGTCTCACGCTTCGATAGAGGGAGGGAGGAGGGGAAGGGGGCTTTATCTTCCTCTCTCTATCCTCGTCTCTCTCTGTGTCCTCTGGATCAATATCACCTGCTCTTGTGACAGAAGCCAACCATCAACACCCCTCGCTGTGACAGAGAGCATTGACACATGACACTTGCCACTCTTGGGCGCCCTGGCCCGCATACTGTTATTACCGAGTTGGTTGAGGCTATTGGTAGAAACTTGACCTTGAACTGTGGTAAATAAAACGTTTGGATTTCATTACATAAAAAGTTAAATTTTAGTTTAAATTGTTGGTAAACAAAATATTTATTTGTTTTTAGTTAAAATGTCGAGGTGACCTGGCGGTCTGGAGGTAAGGTGTCAGACTTCTGTGCTGAGGGTCCGGGGTTCAATCCTAGGTCCCGGCACCGGTTTATTTGAATGCCAAACCCTTCCTTAACTTCTGAAATGACGTGTTTTAATTACAACTTGTGGATGTGGGGAATGCCAGGCCTACACCGTGGTTCGTATTCGACGTTAAACTGTAGGTTCTCCATTTAATCTCACAATCACCCTACCATTACACATTAGCGTAAGTGCATCCAACCCGAACGGGTAGTAAGACACGGTGCTAATAATAATAATAATAATAATAATAGTAATAGTTAAAGTGTTTCTAGTGTTGGATAGGCTATGCAACATCAGCTTGTAACAGTCTAATTGGACTACAAGAAACATGTCAAAAGAACGATACACGCCCTGGGACAGGAATATGAATAAACTGCAAAACGGTTTACAGTGGACCTCCACGCCTTGTTCTACTGGAGAAGCTAAATCTCACGAAGATACAATTAATGTGGAGTAATAACAAAGAACAATGAGAGAATTGAAACAACGCTTTATCTCGCAGGAAAATTAGGAACAATAAATTGAATGAACAACATTTTTTAAGACCTTGGAAAATATATTGTTTTTGAAAATTAAATTAAAGTAGCCTTATTTATTACCTATTCTCCTTCTCATATCCCCCTTCTTCAATATATCTATATATATATATATATTTCAAACTTTATCCAAAAGTAGATTCAAATTAACTTCCTAAACATGCGATATTGTGTGTGTATGTGAGTATGCGCTTGTGTGAACACAATAGATAATGTAGGTCATACCCAACTAACACAATTTAATATTTTTTAAATATTTGTTTTAATTTTCTTTAGTATCGTTTTGGAAAGAATAAGAAAGGTCTGTTTGGAGTATTATAACATGTTTAAACATCATTGTATTCTTCATCTTCATACCCTATGTCTTCCAAGAATATATTTTAAAGGGATTTATATAGAAAAATTATATTAATAATTTAATTTTTGTCAATTTTGTGCAGTCCCACATAACGCACTATTATTTTAGGCATCTTTTCACTGTATGCTCTGACAGTAATGCCGATTACAGGAAAACGCAATTTTAAGTGGTCCAAATGCTCTTCTATTTCGAACCTCTCTTTTGAATGTAGAAAGTAAAAACGTTGCTCCTGTCTGTTTATAGGATGTTTAAATAAAGTCTGGAGCCACATATATATCCCATATCTACTATTAACAAGTAGACAATACGCCCCATTACAATGTGATAATGCTTCAATAACTGTGATTAGCTCAAGTTCCGCTGTCAAGAACACTTAACGGACACTAGCTTCACTTTTATACAGATTTACGTACTCATAAGCTAATCTGATTAGTGTCTTTATTTTTACGTGTGTGCAGTCTGGTTCACAAATCATTGTAGAAATTTGACAAAGTTCTTGACACTTTGCTTTCGCATCATTCAGTTCAGTCACCTTTGATGAAAATTTGATCCATTGATCAGCTTTCTCCAACAGTTTATCAAGAAAAAAGTCATTGATATTTCAGGGTGTAATCCTATAAATTTCATAATTCTCAGCGACCCCACTCTGAAGTTCTGGATCACTATAGTAGCGAAGAAAGATCTCTATTTCAATTCTGTCAGTGCCCCCCTCCCCCCTTGAGCTTCGCTAATTTCTATCAGAAATTGGGATGCACAAATAATCGATATTTTCCGCTTGAAACCTTAATAATGACTTGGATATACGGTGACTATCACTTCTCTGTTCATGATATCGTTTCACACGACAAATTTGCATGAAAGTAGCCATTTCTTAATAGCACAATTATGTCCTAGGTATTCTATTTATCTACCTTAAAATATGAAGAAGTATTTACTTATAGAAGAAAATATTAACTAGTGACCATTAACACCATTTTAAGTAAATACTTACTCTATGGCATTAGGAATTCGAAAGTTCATTAATGTACATACACAATTACACCCCTATCTTGAGATATCTATACCCAGTCCACCTCATCACACCCTATCCTTATCCAGAGCTAGTGTTATCCATTCCACCTCATTACATCTTATATTTTTCAGGTACATTCTAATGTTATCTTCCCATCTGCGCCTAGATCTTCCCAATGGCTTCTTCTCATTGGGTTTGTCAATTAATACCCTGAACATGTTTCTAGAATCTACCATTGACACTGAATGTCCTGCCCACTGTTATCTAAGTGACTTGACTATCCTAGCAAAATTTTGTGATTAGTACAAGTTATGTAACTCATCATCATGTAATCTTCTCCACTTTCGGGTTGCCTTATCCCTTTTTGGAAAAATTTAAGTTGCTATAAAACAAGGTGCTTAGGAAGATTTTAAGTAAATAAATAGTAAAATTAAGTGTTTACTGCAGACAAAAGTCATTACTGGAAAAAGCTAAGCAATTAAGGTAACGTATCTACTTAAAATTATATTCTGTCAAAACTAAAGTGGAGTATACACTAGCGAACCGAACACCATCACGAACATCGAGCATCGGCTGGCTCGTGTAACACGTTGGTTTGTGTAGATGAGACCACGAACGCTGTTGCGAACGCAATTTTGTTCAATTTTCACGACGCGCTCCGATCCATTCGGAGTCTGTTTTGAGCCTGTGCATCAAAGGAATGTTTAGAGCGCTGTTTCGCAAAGAGTGGATGTTGGTCGTACCTTCTTCTATCTCCACCTTGCCCCCAGTGTTGTAGTTTCACACTGAGAAAATAAGGAGAGTGGGGCAGGATCGAACATATTGGGTCACTTGAAAGTTTGGGATGCGATGAGCTCGCGACGCTGCCCGACGGCTTGAGCAACCATTTTGGTGAAATACGTCACGAACACGGAACAGAGTTCACGATGGTGTTCAGTTTGCTAGTGTGTACTCCGCTTAAGTATTTACTGGTCGTTGTTTCAGTTAAAGCACTTATGACACAAAAACTAGTATTTACTGGTCGTTGTTTCAGTTAAATCACTTATGACACAAAAACTAGTATTTACTGGTCGTTGTTTCAGTTAAAGCACTTATGACACCAAAACTAGTATTTACCTGTCGTTGTTTCAGTTAAAGCACTTATGACACCAAAACTAGTATTTACTGGTCGTTGTTTCAGTTAAAGCACTTATGACACCAAAACTAGTATTTACTGGTCGTTGTTTCAGTTAAAGCACTTATGACACCAAAACTAGTATTTACTGGTCTTTGTTTCAGTTAAAGCACTTTTGACACCAAAACTAGTATTTACTGGTCGTTGTTTCAGTTAAAGCACTTATGATACAAAAACTAGTATTTACTGGTCGTTGTTTCAGTTAAAGCACTTATGACACCAAAACTAGTATTTACTGGTCGTTGTTTCAGTTAAAAGCACTTATGACACCAAAACTAGTATTTACTGGTCGTTGTTCCAGTGAAAGCACTTATGACACAAAAACTAGTATTTGTCTGTATTGCACTGAACGGCATATTTAAGGTGGGATGGAAAGAAACAAGATCTAAAGCCAATAATTTTACAATTTTTTTAATATAATAAATAAAGTAATGCTTAAGTAGATACATTTAGTCTATTTTGAAATTTGTTTCTCAACCAGTTTTGAATATTTGTTTAGGTAATCCTGGAATTTGCTAACTTGTTCTCTACACGTAAATATGCCCATAACAAATTTTCCGATACAATTGATATATTTTTATGTTAATTTCTAGAAATAGAGTGGACTACCGATAACGGGGAGCTCGGGGTTTGAATCTTGGTTGAGTGTAATAAGGATGGTTTTGCACTATATCTCCTCGTAAATGTGAGCAAACTTCCTCTAAGTTCAACATTTCTCATCTCTAACACATTAAATTAAATATTTCACACGCGTATGTTATAACTCGAACAGATGGTAAGATGTGGTGAAAAAAAACTAGAAGTAGAAAATTTAACTAAACGTTTTCACTTAATCCCTATTTTATTTATTTTGGTCAAACTTTTTTTTTAGCATGAAAGCTGCAGATATATACCGGTCTTATCTCGATATTTCGTTTCCATTCCAACATAAAAGGAGCTGACATACTACCAATCAAATGTTGCACTTTTTTTAAATATAAAGCTATTTTCGATTACTCTATCCTTTATAGATTATAAATATAGTTTAAAATTTGAAATTTTACACATCTGAAAAGTACTAAACTCCACATATTTTGATCGATAATTTAGAAGGTGACTGGTATTGGAGTATAGAATGGATCTTTGTAAATCGAATTAAGTAATCTAATAAGAGGATCGCAAAACAAATTTAATTGGTATTTATGGTTTCCTCCTTCCTTGTTTGTTCTCCTACTACCAAACAGCTCCACCCAGTAACGTTACCAACTTGGTTTCTGGTGTTTATGAATTTCTGCTCGACTATTCTAGCGTCTAAAGTACAGGGTTGGACTAATCTAAACTCCACAGGGGTGGCTGAATGGTTTAAGTCGTTCATCTTGTATTTAAATTTGTTCCTGTCAATTCTGGGAGGTTTTAATTTCATAATTTTTCTCTATCCGTTACCAATTCATTTTTACTCTTACTTTGTTTCGAAATTTTCTTCAATTTTTAAATCCCTTCGTCTTGCCTCTCTTTTAGTAAATCCATGCTATGCCATAACTCTACTACGGCATAACCTCTCAAGGCCTAAGCCAATGCTGACGCACCACTATTCTAACACAAAATTTTCTTTTCTTGAGAATGTAGCCCACATTATAATAGTTTTAGAACAATTTAAACCCTGGCAAAAGAAAATTATGTAAATTATTTTTACTATCGCAAAAAAATAAAAAAGAGAGATAAAAGAAGCTTACTGAAACTACCTTTTGAAAGTGCAAGTGGAGTAATAAAATGTTCGTCCCCAGAGACCCATAAAAAGCTGTTAAAGAGTTTCCCAACGTGGCATGGTATGAAAACAAAATCTCAAGGGGGATAGTTGGTTTTATTAAACTTAATGTAAAAATTATATATAATTTAATACATCTTCATGAGCTCATTTTATATTTAAAGATTTACTGGGTAGGACTCACTGACTAAACTCCTTAATTAAACAAAAATGTTTCATTTTATGGATATTTAATAACTATTCTAAATCAAATCTGCTAAATAAAATGTCGATTATATTATTAAAATTCATGCAAATTTTCACTAATAGCTCTACACAAAAGAATATTTGGATTCATTACCGTACATTTAATGTTACAGTCCAATTTTCACATGAAGAGATTTATTTGACAACCAGAAAAGTTTTATTTATTACAAGTATTTTTACATTTCAGGTTATATATGCAAATATAGTAATTACTCTAATAAGGTCGGTATGAGGAAGGAAGTATTTTAGAAGAAAGTGGGAAATAATTTAGAAAAAGCCACCCTTAGTGGACCCGACTGGAATTCGAACCTTAATCTCCCCATTATTACCAGGCCAGTCTGACACGAGAGGTACGCGCTGACGCCTTAGCCCATTCGACTACTGAATCGGATAGCTAGAAAAGTTACTAGATTCAATTTCATGTATTCATACGTCAAGTCGTGTGATATACAGCTGTCACTTTTAAGAGATAATATATATTCCAATAACAAAAAGTCGTCTGCCCCCCAGGGCAGGTGTTGAGGGCAGGGAGAGAAAGGTACGGAGGAGAAATGCATCAAACTTCACCTGGAGAAAAGGACTAAATATTTTCAACCCATGGCAGAGTCGGGATTCGAAACCTTGACTATGACAAGCACAATTGATGGTCCAATCGCATCGATGGGCATGAGTTAAAGGCTGTTCGTCTCATCTAGTCAGGTTTTGCAGTGCTGAAGAGGTTAGGCTTTAAATTTCCATTCAAGTGTATGGTGTATCTATTTCCTAAATGGGGTTCTACTTTACCTCCACGCAAATACATGTGCACTTTCTCTAAATGGTAGCAACCTCATCCTGACCCTATTTGGGTAAATATCGGATAACCCGGATGTGGAGTTTGGAATAAAGAGAAACGTAAATGATAGTGACATATAATTGATCCCATTTATTTTATATTGTTAAAGGCACTGATTCAAATACTGAAAGTGATGAACAAGGCAAGTGCAGCACTAACCAAATATTCTCATATCCCCTGTATATTGTATGATACTACCTGCTACACAGTAATGTTAGTAGAACAGTATTTATTTCTATCTTACGGCGTTATAAGAAAAAATATTGTAAAATAATATCAAATTTGGACGAGAATGTTATGTTTGTATATTATTAAAGGCACTGACTATGAAAATTAGCCTTTACAACCTTTGATCTCATCA
>CABFOV010002154.1:54792-74370 GCA_902141375.1 Timema poppense
CCCTTCATTCACCTCTGACAAGACATCTTGTGAATGTGAGGAATGCCAGGCCTCCACCGTGGTTCGGATTCCACATTAAACTGTAGGTCCTTCATTTCATCTCACAATCACCCTACCATTACACATTAGCGTAAGTGCGTATAACCTGAACGGGTAGTAAGACGCGGTGCTAATAATAATAATAATAATAAGTATTGTGTTGAGTAAAACATGATTGCAAAATTAAAAAATATATACATTGGGAGAGTAACTTAAAGTAAATGTATCCGCATTAGCGTAGAGAGTGAATGAGAAAGTCAAAGAGAGAAATTAGCCCTGGGAAACCTACCCCAAATTTACCCGGCCGAGATTAAAACCTCAATCTCAACGTCACTGACAATCCAGTTTATTCCGAGCCTGACGCCTTATACCGCGTGATATCTAGTTTGGATGATGATTATAATAAAAGCAAGCTCCGTACAAGCAATAACAGATTTGAATAATTCAAACATGGTTAGCGCATGTTCTTAGATACTTTAGACTTACTGTGGATTCACACATTCTCCTAAAAACTAGCGCAAAACTGAAACAGGGTAACGTGGCGAGCTTTATGCTAAGCACAAGATTCCCGTCTTAGCGGTGCGAGCTATTCTGCTAAAGTTCAACTCTTCTCTGCTTCATCCGCTCTGCCTGAGATGTTCGGCACGGGAGAACCAATCAAATTTCAAACTCAACCATCTCAAATCAGTTCACATGTGCATTTGATTACGCATGCGCTGTACAGTTAGAAGCAAGCAGAAAGCTTCGTTAGTCTTTGTGAGGAGAGTTGTAATAACCCGTCAATGTAAAGCGTGTGTGTTGTTGTATTGGATTGTGCCACGACACAGCGTTATAATTTGAAAACATCCGTCGGGAGAATAATCTAAAATATATGTTTAGCAGCTAGAAAATGACATATGTTGATGATCAACTGTGTTAAGTTTGCCTTGCAATGCATCATGGGTCAACATACAGCTACTGGATTGCTGCTCCACTTAAGCAGATTCTGCTTTCTATTTTCTGCGAAAGTGTTAGTTAATCAAGCTTTATTCAAGAAAGGCTGTTGTCCTGTCTACGCGTACCATTTTCACATCACACAAGTTAGACGTTTCTCTGATTATCATAAAAGATAATAATTTTTCAAATGGTTATTTTATAACTGTGTTGAATATCTCTTAAGTTTCCAATCACATACTTTTCTCGGGTGTGGAATGATGGTTTTTCTAAGGAGTGGCCACTAGAAAGTTTACCTAATATCTCAATGTATTTTAAAAATATCTACATTGTGTTTGGGGTGGTGGGAAGGGTTTGTGATTTTTAAATGTTTGTATACATAAAATTAAATTAGGCTATTTGATATTATAAATAATAGGACTTAATAGAGTTTGACATTCTTGATATGAGTTTGTCTTAATTTTATTATAACTAACACTTATCTAAAACAAAGTACATCAATACATTTTGTCACAGCCTTTTAAAACCTTGCGATAACTAGTAATGATTATAAGCTTTACAAATTTTTCAAAAATTGTTAGTAAGAGAAGTTGACAGTGAGATAAGGTGGAATAAGTTTCGACCTTTATTTAAGTTAAGCTGTTCTTTCTCTATGATCGATTTTTCAATGGATAGTAAATGTATTTGACTTATTTTCTCTGATCTACTAACTTGTTTATTTCCAAGAAACTTTCTTTGTTCTCCTATACATTATTGAATGTGCCCAAAACAGTCTGACCTGAAATATTGGCATGTATATTTTTACATTATGAAGTTTTAAAGAGTGTATAATAAAAGTGAATAGACAGGGTAGGGCGCTCATTGAAATATCGAGCGTATGGCAAGCACATGTAAACTAATGGGAAAGAGCCCTTTGGAGGGACGTACGCGTGATGGGGCGAGTGACGTGGGGCGCAGCGTCATGCACCCGCCACTAAACTCCGACATGTTTAAATTTGTGTGGTGGCCACGTGGCGACTGCCCCACGTTCACCAATTCAGTAATGTGCATCTTCTGAAGAATCCATGTTGACGATTGGAATCAACATGTCCGTCGGAACATGATGTATGGTTTGTTGGTGGTAAAGACGCTGTGCCATATATTCACTACTTGAAAGTCACTCCACATGTGGGCCACATCTAAGTCACACACCACACACACACGTTGCGTCACAGCCACACCATCTTAGTAGGCAACCTGTCATGAGTCCTTAGTCATATGGGAGTACAAGTTGCATTTAAAATTAAACAACTAGCTTTCAAATCGTTCGGTACAAAGGGGTGAGTTATTAACATTTCATTATAATTATCAGCACTGTTTAATAAATAACCAAATAATTCATTATCCATTAGATTTTAAGACTGCCTCTTGAATCATGCAACCTCAATTATTTTTAAACTCAAATAAGAGTCAGATGTTTATCGTCAGAGTGGTGTAAGACACACTTAAGATTTTAAATAGTTAAATATTTTTGTTAACTACTCTTGATAAGTGCTGACATCTCTTGGCATAAAGTGAAATTATGATTTACTTGACTATGAAACTAAACAGATGATACCTTTAAGAGTAGGAAAATATTATCAACCAAATTTGAATGAATTGTTGACTTACACCACAATGATTCTCACCACCCCATTATTTTAGTAACCATGTTTCATTAATGGAACATTTGGACTTAAAAGGTACATAAATAAAATCGACATAGTTTTATTAATTTTTATACCGATTTTCCAAAAAATATAACTGTGGCACTGCTTAAAAAATTATTTTAAAACATTAAAAACAAACATATGAACTGTATTTTAATGTTAAGGATGGGTTTGTTTACTTTGGCTAAATAACATTTATAATAATTATATTTAGCACCGCGTCTTACTATCCGTTCGGGTTATACGCTTTAAGTACTAATTACTCTAATGGATTAGGAATTAGGAAGGTTGAATTAGAGGAAGTGAACCCGTATTTGAGTGGAGGGAGAGTGGAAAACCATTTAGGAAAAACCACCCCAAATTCACCCGACCGAGATTCGAACCTTGATCTCTCCGTCCTCAGCAGTCGAACTCAACCCGACAAGCGCGTTAGCCAACTACACCACCGAGGCGGGCTACTTTGGCTAAAGCCAGTTTCTAGTTTTGGAATACATGGGGGAAGATCATTTTCAACTGTAGTCGATTCCTGAAAGTAGTGGATTCCTGAACCTAGGTTTGATTTCTGGCATCGCTGATAAACATAGATATTGGGTGACAAATGACCTAATCGTTTTGATCGCTACACTTTCCAAAGCAGAATATTCAAATTTTGAAGTTAGGCAGAACTTCACCAAGCTAGAAAAATTGAACAATCGCTTGAAAACTATAACCATGCTGCTTATCATCTGAAACACCCCACGCCTCACCAGGAAGTCCCGCCCCAAAGTACCTTGGTTTTATTCCAGTGGAGCTCTAAAAAAATAACTGTTTTTGTATGAGCCCGTCTCATTACTTGTATATTACAATCCTTGTAACTGATATTGGATGTTTAGATTTGAATGTCGTGGTGCTTAAAATCTAAAATTATAACCGGTCAGAACTTTTACATACATTTTATTGAAAACAATATTTAAAAATATCAAACCACTTTATAAATAATCTGGGATATCAAAACGTCTGCAACGCTTCTCAGTGTTCACCCATTTAGCACCCTTAAGCTAGTTTGTAAGTTGTATTAATTTATAAATAACAGTGCTTCAAAACATACCTTAAAGAAGCCACAGTAAAATAAAACAAAGCCATTATTGTTTGCAGGTTATTAAACGATTATTTTAACAAGCTCTGCTGAACTTTCTCATTTAATCTTGAAGTATTTTTTTAAGGCTTCCATCTCTAACAATTAATTGTCCACTCCCTTATTCCCCCTTCCTTTATTTGACCACATTGAGGAAACCAAACGATCTCTCAAAGAGAGAAAGAGACATTGTAAGAAGAGAACGATTGAACAGAAATACTTGGCAGTGTCTCTTGTTAGGGTTAACTTGTGGCTATTATGGTGGAGAGAGGGTGGTGAATCAGTGCACAGGAGGGGAAGTAAAGGGCGGGAGGTGGAGGGGGAAAGTAAGAGCTAGTGGCTGAGCGAAGGCTACTAATTGCTGGTCTGTGATCAACGTCTTCAGAAATACCACACTGGCTGAGTGCGCGCTCTCGGTCTAGCTCTCATTTTTGGGGAGAATTTGGAGGGGAAGAAAGAGAGAAAGGGAGCGGGATATAATTTACTCTCAAAGTAACAAAACAATATATATATATATTTCAAATAGTTGTTTACCCTGTTATTTTTACAGCTTGTTCAATAGGAAGCCTAATATCAGCTGACAAAAAGCTATGCAGTAAAGTATGAAATAAGTAAGAAAGAGGACATTAACCGATACCTACCTGAAGAGAGAGTGGAAAGCTATTGGGCTTTCTCCAGGTAAGAGTTAGATTCTCTGAGCGTGCAATCAACCTTTCATGTGGTCAGGGACTGAGTGAAACACGTTCAAGAATATGTTGAACTCTAGCAGACACGTATCCAAGTCGAAAAAGTACATATAAAAGTGAGGATATTTTTCTTCTTAGCATTTTACTAGTCGTTCTGGAATAGCATTTAATTATAATAATGGGGTAGATATGAGTAAGGTATAATTTAGAGTATATGTACTTGCAATTGTGTGGAGGGAGATTGAAAAACCGAGTAGGGGAAAATCTCTCTCATTACATCCAGCTGGTATTCGAACCCAGATCTCTTTACCACGAGAAAACAATACTATACGAGTTTGGCGTTTTGTCTGCGTGCCCACCAGTGTGGGTCATAGAAATCGATAAGTTTTGCCATGATTTTGTGTAAATGAGTGTAGCTCCACTTAATATCGGAATGGCCATAATTTTTTTACTCAAAATTTGAGATAATTACACATTGTATAATTAGCGTGTCTTAGTAATATAATGTGACTAAAATAAACCTATATAAATATATTGAATACATATATGCTTTTAGATCTTTATTTTAATACAGAAAGAAGATTACAAGATAAATATTAAAACACCATAGTTATTTGATTTAGAATTAATTTTATAGTTTAAATATAAATAGTTTGCAGCCTGAATAATGTCATCCAAATTTGCAATATAGATTAGAGGAATTAGACTATGTTGAATTTAATAGCAAGCAATATTATTACAGCCTCATATTGACAAATGTATTTTATTTTGTAATTATGCATGCTTGGACTGACGCTTTTAAATCAATCACAGTAACAATTTGATAAATTGTTACGATAAGGTAATTTGTAGATAAAATTTACGTGAAATATAATCATAACTCATTCACTTTGATTTAAATCATGATAACAAAACACGTGCAAGTCATACTAACTTTTTAAATATAAAATCATTTTAGTTACCAGACTGTGGTTTACATTTAAATAAAAGTATAATTGGATAACTCTACACCTTTTAAAAATAGTACACTTTGAGAGATAAAAATACCATTTAAAAATATAAATGTATAATATTAAGCATAAATATTGAAATAAATTGAAATTTAATTTTACAGTATCGCTAAAATAAATCCAGTAGAACCGATATCTAGAAGAAAATGAGATCTGGTGGGGAAATTCTGTATTTAATAGAATTTTCATAAAAATAAAATAAAAAATATGGATGTAGAAATTAATACTGACATTTGAGTTGGTTCGTATAGCGAGCTAATTGAGGGCTCATTAGCATCAAAAGGTGGTCTATAATATATAGTTAAATTTTATGAGTATATCTAAATAGAGGCTACTGATTAAATTACTTAAAGCAAATAATGAATGTATGGTTTAAAGTTATTTTCGTGTAACATGTAGCACAACGATAACTACTGACAAAGACAATAGCTCTAATATGGTGGTGTCAGAAGATGTTTTCTTTGGTTAACGGGGATGGTCTAATATTCAGTGTAACGTTATTTGCCACCCTACCATATATTCCCTTATATATTTCTATTTTTTGTGAATAGTTTCAAATTTATTTTTGTTTGAAATTATGCACTTAAAAAGTTCGGCCGCCGCTTAACACGCTGTATTGCCGGCCTGACAAATAATACTATTTACATCCATTCAATAAAATAAAAGGACGGAAGGAACAACGTATAACATTGTTTTAAATAATTTAAATAAGGGATTTTGACTTAAGGAAGAACATCTACCTTTTATTAAACATATTAATTATCCTTCTAAGACCTTTGTTGACTCTTATTTTATTTATTTTTAATGTCTGCCATGATTTATTTCAACGCATGCGCAGATCTGTCAAACAAGTGAGTGGCGGGTCTCGTTATTGTAAAAGAAGTAAAAGAGGAAAGATTTAAATAACTCCAAACTATTGCGCTTTTCAATTTTGACAGATTAAAATAAACATTTAAACTCTTTTATGAAAACATTGTTCAAATTCATTGGCATATATTTCAATATTTATATTAAACCTGCATTGTATTTGATTTTTATCTCTAGTCTATAGCCAACATTTTATCCTTTGTTTTAATATATTAGTTTTCTCTTTGGACTTGGAAGGAAAAAATAGAACGTTTTTAAATTTGATTTTTGGAAGACTTTCTGGAGAAGACTAGGGTCTTCTTCCTCGGTGTTGGTCTAACATGGAGCAAAAGCTGCGGATCTCTTAATTTAATTTATTTTTAAAATGAATCAATGGGTCTAAAGTAAAGTGCAAGTAGCAAATGGAAACCTAAGTGTATGTGCAAGAACTAGAGATTGTTTTTTTTTTTTAAATTGTGGACGGGCTATCATTAATAGAGTGAAACAAATTTCGGAAGTTGGTGTTGTTTCAGCATGGTGAGGTCAAGCCAACTCTTCAACTTTAAATTCATTTTTTTTTCTTTTATCAAAAACCAGAAATCATGTAAGAACTTTTAGAAAGACTAAATATAATCAGACTTTTTATCTATTTTAGGGAATTAATAAACATTTTATTTTATGTCTAAATATTAATTCTATTGATTTTTTCTACTTTTTTTTCTTGACAGTACTATTTTATTTTGTCAAATTAGAATTATAACTATCCAGAATTCCATAGGTAAGATTGGGATGTGGTAAAAAAAGGAAACAATAATAAACCCACAAAAGTTTCAATAATTTTCTATTTTATAATTTTTTTATTGTAGTCTAAATTACTACATTTTATCTCAACAATCCATTGTTATTTAAATTGTTCATGTTTTGAGTATTGAGTATTGAGAGTCGTCGTGCCACTGTCTGAATTAGCCGGGGTAAATGTTTTTTTTTTATTATTAATATTTTTCTCCTGGAGACTAGGAGTGGCTCCCAAAAAAAGTACAATTTTATTCATTTTAACGTTATGTAAACAAGATTCGGATACTAGACATAGAAAACTATAATTTAAATAATAAAAATGTTTATTTGTAAATACCACACCAGAGACCGTCAATACTTTGTTTTGGAGATGTAGGCAAAGATTTAATATGGTGAAATATTCCGGTTAATATATTATGTCGTGTTTTAAAACAATACTAACTTTAAAATACAGCAAACATATAGTTAAGTAAATTATCAAAAAGTTGACAAAATGAAGTTTTTTTCAAAGTTGACAGACCGATTTGAGCAAACGTATGAAATCTAAGCTATTATTTTGGATATTACCCTCTAAAAATGTGTGGAATATGATAAAAATTGGATTGCAGCTCTAAAATTATTATTTTTTAATTATTATTCAAGGCCATTATTTTGTATGTGTCTTCGTTCACATTCAGAGCTAACATAATTATTATTGAATACTATGTTTTAAAAATATTAGCCAGGCCACTTAGGTTTTACAGTCACGTACAATTATATATATATACATATATATACATATATATACATATATATATATATACATATATATACACATATATATATATACATATATATGTATATATATACATATATACGTATATATATATACATATATATGTATATATATACATATATACATATATATACATATATATACGTATATATATACGTATATATATATATATAGTCCATATTTCATAGGAAGAACCTTTTGGAAAATACAAAAAAAAATGTTTGAGCCCAAAAAGGCTATTTTTTTATTTTTAGGCATTTATAATATCTACCAAAAATGTATTGCTGCAGATCACATTACTTAAAATATGAAAACGTAAAATTAGATCTAATAGCTATTCTATCTACCTAATAATATTGGACTGTAGCTAGACGATATTCAAAAACATCATTTCATAATCACAGCCATAAAAATGGTATATTTATTTCAATAGTTTATATTAATTTATTTTTCAGTTTAAAATTCCTTAATCCTTCGTATATAGCCTGTATTAAAAAGTAAAAAAGTTCAAAGGCAAAAAATAAAAAAGAATGCAATTTGTGTAGAGTATAAAAACCTAGAACAGACGGTATGGTTGCTGAATGTTGACAACAAGCTTTCTGAACCACCCTCACCCCTTTCCCCCTTGTTTACTTCCTTTGTCAGGAAAGGCTCGCTTTTAGCCAAATTAAAATGTTATCCTAAATGTTTAGGTGAGTGCAAAACAGGAAATATCTCCTATTTCAGTTTTAATTTCTCACATATTTATTTTTTGTTTGAGTGTGTCTATATTATCTTTATATTAGAAAAAACATTGGTTCAACTTGAAATATTACTATTTTTTTGATGTAGTAGCATTATAATCAATGTTTATAAAAGGGGAGTACACACAAAATACACAAAGAGACTAAACCCTGACAATCGCGTATAATTGTGCTTCAAGCTAACTTATTTTATTGACAACCTGAAGCTCAGTGTATTAACTAATTGCTGTAATAATGTCTACCAAGTGAACTGAGGTTTCATCAAAAATGTAGGTAGAGAATACATACTAATGTGTAAAAAAAAAGTAAAACAAAATGGTTCTAGAACATAATTAGACTGAATTATTTCAATTTGAAAAAATATTTTAATTCTATGTAAAATACAAATAAAATATTGTTTTAACTGTGCGCGTAAAAGATAAACCCGAACCAAACAATAACATCACCATTTTAATAAAACACCAGTTAAAATTAAAGATCCAGAAAAAAGCGCTTCAACATGCGGTTTTGGTAATCTTAAATGAACTAAAAATATCAGTGTCCCAAACAGAAATGCCAAAATTATACATTATTATAAAATTAAATATGTATATTAAAAATAATAAAATAAGTGATAATTAATCTTTGGAAGGATATATTATATTATTTATAAAAACAAAGGAAGTAAAGAAAATAAAATAAAAATAGTAAATCAGTTTTAGCTTGCAAAAGATTGAGCTGATATCCTCAACCCAAAATTTATATTAAGGCAGATCAAAAAGTTTTACTAAGCCTAACAACGAAATCAATTTTCCTTGCGGCTCGTTTTCATCCACAGTATGGTATCTAATTATAGTAGTCTATCGATAGTTTACGGTCCGTATAATTCGAGTTAGGGATGCAATCTCTGTCACCAATAGCCAACCAAATTAGTCCAGATAACATTATTCAAACAAATTTATTTCGATAAAAACACTTGGGAAATGACCCCTACGTGAACAAAGGCACCAGTCTCGTATTGTCTGGTTAGCTGGTATTGGGTTGGTTATGGGGGCGGGGGGTGGGGTGGCGGGAGTGGTAAACCTAGCCCTGTGTACGGATAAAGTTTCCACCCATCATTACTTGTAAATATGGGTAAACTTACTATACATTCCGACCATCTTATTCATATTTTATTAGTATTTTTTGTATTTGAACTGCCCGAGCGGGTATTAGACGGTGCATATACACAAAAAGAAAAATATAATTGATGGATTTTCAGTAGCTTGTTTAAACCCTAAAAACTTACTAAAACAAAAACATTCTAATTACATTGTAATGTTGTGTATGTTCATATTTTGATTTTTTATACAAGTGAACATTTGAGGAATCTTCAAAAAATACAAACACATACCTTAGATTAAACATGGATAAAATTATTTTTATCATATTATAAGTATTTTTATAGGTATGAATAATATATATCAAAAGTGACGCTTGAATATCTCACGATTTGATGTATAAAATATATGATAGTGAATCGCTTACTTTTTTGTAGCTGTCATAAGATTTTTTTTCCTAATTACTGTGTAATTTTTAGTATTTAATTAATTTCAAATTTAAGCATTGGACCAATACTATTTTAAAGGATACCAAAGATAATATATCTTTCGTATTGATGCGGACTCAAATTTTCAAGAAGTGGACTTCAAAGTTCCACTCTTAATACGAGTTTGAACAGCTGTATCATGTGGGATGTTCCAATTCAACAGTCAGAAATACATCGTTATGAAATGAGCTTGGACGATTCTATAAAGTTTAACAAAGTTCATTGAAATAAAACTAAATTTGGCTCAATTCATCAAAATACATTTTAAATACAATTTTTAGTGTTTTCTATCAATATTGGTCATCAATTTTGGTTGCCTTCTAGGATAAACTCTTTTTTCTCTACCTTGTGTGCTTTTCATGAAAAAAAACAACATAGATATTTTAGAGATGGAAAAATACTAGTTTTTCTATTCCGATTCTTAAATTTTTACCTCGATTCCTCAGTACTCGATTCTTATAGTATAGGGCTTAAAATTAAATTTGAACGGCCATATTAGTTTAAGAAAATATTTTATTTAGCCTATGTTAATAGAGTAATATATTTTTAGCGAGAATGTAAAATAAACGTCTACCGTTGGTTGCAATAGTTTTGTTTAATTTTAGTATACATTTATATTTTAACACTAAAATTTGATTTATACACTTATGTTCCGGTGGAAATGGAATTTTAAATTATTTAAAGCACCTTCACTGAATAGTTTAAAAAGGTAAAACCAATATGGCTACCGTGATTGGTGAGCCTTTTTTACCAATTGGATTCTATGCTGAAAATTGAGGTAAACGTCAATTATATGCTAAAGAACTAGTTCAATCTATATTATGTTCATAAATTATAACTAAATATATATATGTTTTCAAATAAAATATAGTTTAAAAGGGTTAGTTTTACTGTGTGTGTATCATAAACGCTTATTATTATTATTGATATTATTATTAGCACCGCTTCTTACTACCCGTTCGGGCTATACGCACTTACGCTAATGTGTAATTCCAGAATGATTGTGAGATAAAAGGGGGGACCTACAGTTTAACGTGAAATCTGAACTATGGTAGAGGCCTGACATTCCATAAATTCACAAGTTGTGATTAATAAACATGTTATTAGAGGTGAAGGAAGGGTTTGGTAATCAGATAGATCTGTGGCTGGACCGAGGATTGAGCCCTGGACCCCAGCACAGAAGTCCGACACCATACACCTAGACCACCAGATCACGCACCCATAAACATTTAGCTAAAAACATTTATACAAAGGGGAAAACCAAAATTTGTAAGTACATCTTAGTGAAAACCCACTAAAAAATAATTTCATTGAATTTTATATTGTAATGTAAAAGTTTTTCTAGGAAACTTTAAAAACCATTACGTTGCCATGAGGACGGATTAAACAAATTGATTCACTGTACCAGCAAGCTGTGACGTTTCGAATATTACATTTAGAACACACCAAATTACGATCAGTGGTTTGTATTAATTTTCAACAAACTATTTTGACCTATCTCATTTTAGCAAGAGGCCATATTTCCATATATGTGAGAGAATTTTTAATAATAAAAAATAATATTTCAAAAGGTCTTTATCAAGATAATTTATCTTATACAATTATAGGAAAACTTAAAATTTAAAATAAAATCATTAATTACTTCCTTCACCTCTGACAAGACATCTTGTGAATGTGGGGAATGCCAGGCCTCCACCGTGGTTCGGATTCCACGTTAAACATGTAGGTCCTCCATTTCATCTCACAATCACCCTAACGTTACACATTAGCTTAAGTGCGTATAACCCGAACGGGTAGTAAGACGCGGTGCTAATAATAATAATAATACATTAATTACTGGTCAGGAGAATACATAAAGTTTATTTCATGACGCCATCAGCTATTATATTTGGCCAATGGGAGGCGAAATATTAATTAGGAATAAAAACATTTATGGACAAAAATAAACTAATATTTTCTCAATCGTGCTTGATAAACGGTTATTACAAAATAATAATTTTTTTTAGCATTGCGTCTTACAACCCTGTTAAGGTTATACGCCTACAAAATAATTAAATTAAAAGTATAAAAATAAATAGAAAAAAAGGTACCTATAAAATTATCAAATAAATACTTTTTTTATACACTGTACCCACACCGGTGGCCATATATGTCTAAGGTGTTAAAATCATATTGCACAAATCTAACTTTAAATAAGATATCAGTGGTTCAAATCCCTACAGGGTGCATTAGGAATAATTTCCAATGTGTGATTTATTTCTATAGTTTTACCCATCCTCTCTTCCCGTCCATACAAGTGTACCCTTTTGTTTAATACATCCTCCTTATTACACCTTCTTTTAACTCTGGGCCAAAATGTTTTAATATTTGTGAAAAATAAAGTTTTAACGACGTATTTTGTTGCTTTATAAAATTGGATCCAATCACCTGCTTTACTACCCTAAGCTGATGGTGGTGTCTTCATTTGATAGTGTAGTGTCCTGGTGCATTTCAGGCAACGACAAACTTTGCAGCGTCCATTCCCAGAGGTGGGTTTTAAGCAACTTCAGTAGTTAGGCTTGCGTTTAACGTTAAATTTGTTTATTATTAGTTTGAAACTTATTTTAAAAATAAACAACGCATACCAGTATAAAAGTTGATTATAAAGTAGCATTAAAATATTAGTCCATATCATTTCATTCTTTGATATTACACCAAGATATATACCTTAGTTTCAAACTGCTACGCGCATAAACGGACCTCGGCTAACACAACTTCGTGGCCAACCTGTAGATGACCGTAACGGCTTCGCAAATATAATGAGGTATACACGGAATGAATGTTTATCTTATTTCAATCCCGCCTCAGTGGCGTAGTTGGCTAACGCGCTTGTCGTGTTGAGCTCGACTGCTGAGGATGGGGAGATCGAAGTTTGAATCTCGGTCGGGTGAACTGAGGGAGGTTTTTCCTAAATGGTTTTCCACTCTCCCTCCACGCAAATGCGGGTTCACTTCCTCTAATTCAACCTTCCCAATTCCTCATCCATTAGAGTAATTAGTACTTAAAGCGTATAACCCCAACGGGTAGTAAGACGCGGTGTTAAATATATAAATATCTTATTTAAATATAAAATTTGGTTGTGATCGTATAGTGGGTTAAATTAATTAAAGAAATAATATATTTAAATTTATTTTAGCAATTCACTCGATACACGTCACTCGTCGTATTTAGTGTGAGAGTGGCCGTCAACCGATTTAAGGTGAATTACAATATCCACTGCTTAGTCGTGATAAAATATAACTACTGTGCGCTATCACGCCTGATTATTTCTTACTATAGTAATTATAGCCGCGGCGACTAACCGAGCGACTAACGCGAGGGGTCGTTTAGAGGTTCACAAAAATATGACACCCCAGAGTTCACCTGGGAGCGTCCTTGGCCGTAGCCCTCTGAGACCAGAGTACTGAGTCTCCTACGCGACCCAACGGATACTATTTTTTAAATATTGAAGAAATACTCCCATTGGTCCAGACGATCCAACATGTACGAACCTAATTGTCCCCCGGACCGTTAGCGCGGTCCAAGACAAGGGAAGGAAGCCACCCCCCCTTAATAGCTTTTAGGAAGCTATTGTTATTGTCGGCAGCGACTCTCACAATATTCTTTGATACCTGGGTGGCAGGTTATTAACCTTACAATACCCCGTTATTGCCTATAGGGTTGCTAACACATTCCATTTTCTGATGTGTTCACAAAGAATTGCATCAAAACATGCTTTACAAAATTCTCTTTATATTTACTGCTTGGTTGAAGTTTTAGAGTATTCTACTTATTATAACTATTTTAAATTGAAAACTATGTTAAGAAATATATAGGATTTATATCGAAATGGGCCGCGGAAATGTTCGGCTTCAATGTCGCTGTTGAGTAGTAAATAGAGAGTATATATAACCCTATATGTGAATCCTATTGGCAGACTGCCAAGACGTCCAATCCGACACGTGGATTCAGCTTCGCCCCTGTATACTGAGATTACAACTGCAAAAAGTACCATTCACGTTTACACTATATCGTAAGTCGTTTTTGTTAAACATTTCACAGCAGGATTTATATCAAAACCATGTCTCCCAACTACGAAAGTTATCCAAATCTTATGTTCAGCCGAAAGTGTGCCTGTTAATAAGATAATAGGGGTTCGATTACTGGGACGTCTGAAAACATTTATTTGTGACATTTTGGGCTTCTATATTCACGGTGATGAAACGATTACAGACCCGCTTCAGTGGCCGCGTGGTCTAACGTGCTACTCTCGCAGTAGACTAGACTGCCGATGACTGGAATATCGGTCGGGTTTACTGAGGGTGGTTTTCCAAAATGGTTTTCTACTCTACATTCACGCCAATGCAGGGAGACTTGTTCTAATTATAACCTTTATAATCCCTAACACCATTATTGTACTTAGTATATAAGTGTGTAGCACAAACGGGTAGTAAGACATGATGCTAAAAGAATGATGACAGGTTGACTGGATATTATAAACTTTGGATATAAGATTTTGATATAGCCATTTGGATTAGAAAGTGTACATTAAATACCCCCAGAAATAATAATTTCCAATTTCAATTTACTTTTTCCTTTATTATAGTGCTGGCCAACAGTCGTAAGACCTATAACAGGCCAGCACTGAAAGTACACAAGTACCATACAAATACATATATTTACACGAGAAAATAAGATAAACAAAAATGGCTAAATAATGTTATATAATGAAGAATAGTTACAAAAAAAAGTAATTAATAATGATAAGAATAAATAATAGCAATAATAACAAATAAATAAAGCTTGGTTAAAAGCAGTAACAATATTAAAACAATAAAGCATAATATTGTAAATTTAAATATTATAGGCAGAACCTCTACATGATAAATTATTGATATGGGATTTCCTTAAATAACTCTCTAAGTTCAGCTTTTATTTTATGATATAAGTCGAATACGACAAATCTAGAATTGGCGCTATGGACACAATGACCTATAGGGTTTACCTTATAAGAGCTAGTGGGAAAAAATAATTTTGGTTTACGAGAAGTCTGAGAAGGGATATGAGTGCCTACATGATCAGGGGAAAATTGGCAGTAAATTTTACTATAGAAAATGTTAAAAATAATAATAATAATAGTAATAATAAACGAGAGCCTTAATGATGCAGTAATGTAGTAGTTAAATATCTTGACGAAAGCTAATTGATTACATTATGCAAGCAAGCCGTAATTATTGGATAACTATAGGAATAACTAATCTGACATGAAGAAGAACCAAACAGACATTTAAATACGCCACTAAGTTTAATTTCAACTTTTCATACACCCATACATGTGTACTTCAGATGTCACATTTTACAAAGGGTATCGTTTTCCACAAGTTTAAGATAGTTATGTTAATATGTTGTCAATGTTAACAACACTACAATCATTTTATCAAATCATCTTATAGGTTATTTCTGTGGTAGTACGATCATGGTTGTTCCGTAGAGGGAACGACCAAGTGTTTTTATAAGTACTCCCTTACACTGCTGGCAGAATTATTACCTGCTCGCTCACACTGCTGGCAGGATTATTACCTGCTCTCACACTGCTGGCAGGATTATTACCTGCTCACTCACACTGCTGGCAGGATTATTACCTGCTCTCACACTCTGCTGGCAGAATTATTACCTGCTCTCACACTGCTGGCAGGATTATTACCTGTTCTCTCACTCTGCTGGCAGAATTATTACCTGCTCTCACACTGCTGGCAGGATTATTACCTGCTCTCACACTTCTGGCAGGATTATTACCCTTGTTTTCGTCTGAAACTATATTTGTGCGATGTTCTCTGTAAACACATTCATTCAACCATGATGTTCAATATTGGATATAAAGAAGGCAAACTTGACGTCACTGTCGCCCTTCATTAAAGGTGGATTGGTTGGGTGTTCGTTAATGTAATTGATTCTGAAAGTCAGGGTTTGATCCCAGGCAGGATGCCCAAGAGCTGGTTTTTTACAACGTGATCACAATCCTCCCTCTAGATAGATGATGGAACGTGGTTATTTTACAACGTGATTACAATCCTACCTCTAAGATAGATGATGGAACGTGGTTATTTTACAACGTGATTACAATCCTCCCTCTAAATAGATGCTGGAACGTGGTTATTTTACAACGTGATCACAATCCTCCCTCTAGATAGATGATGGAACGTGGTTATTTTACAACGTGATTACAATCCTACCTCTAAATAGATGCTGGAACGTGGTTATTTTATGACGTGATCATAATTCTCCCTCTAGATAGATGCTGGAACGTGGTTATTTTATGACGTGATCATAATTCTCCCTCTAGATAGATGCTGGAACGTGGTTATTTTATGACGTGATCATAATTCTCCCTCTAGATAGATGCTGGAACGTGGTTATTTTATGACGTGATCATAATCCTCCCTCTATATAGATGCTGGAATTTTGGTTTTTTAATTGGTACAATCAACAAACTAGCTATCAACTTTTGCTAAAGTAATTATTTTATTTTTCTACGGAATCTTACCACCCGTACATACACATACATTTCATTAATAGAATAAGGATGAGGAAGCTCGAATCCTATAGGAAATGAAGCCGCATCTGCGTGGAGGAAAAGAAGGAAACCATTTAGGAAAAAATACCCACAGTATACACGGCGGGGATTAGATCCCTGATATCTCCATCAATGACAATACAATGCAACATGAATGTGACACACTAGAAAATGTGAAACGAGTGTGACACATTAGACAATGTGACACGAGTGTGACAAACTAGACATTGTGGCACAAGTGTGACATATTAGACAATGTGACACGAGTGTGACAAACTAGACAATGTGATACGAGTGTGTCACACTAGACCATGTGATACGAGTGTGACACACTAGACAATGTGACACGAGTGTGACACACTAGACATTGTGGCACGAGTGTGACATATTAGACAATGTGACACGAGTGTGACCCACTAGCCAATGTAACACAAGTGTGACACGCTAGACAATGTGACACGAGTGTGACACACTAGACAATGTGACACGAGTGTGACACACTAGACAATGTGATACGAGTGTGTCACACTAGACGATGTGATATAAGTGTGACACACTAGACAATGTGATACGAGTGTGTCACACTAGACAATGTGATATGAGTGTGACACACTAGACAATGTGATACGAGTGTGACATATTAGACAATGTGACACGAGTGTGACATATTAGACAATGTCACACGTGTGTGACACACTAGACAATGTGATACGAGTGTGACATATTAGACAATGTGATACGAGTGTGACACACTAGACAATGTGACACGAGTGTGACACACTAGAAAATGTGATACGAGTATGACATATTATAAAATAAGATACGAGTGTGACATATTAGACAATGTGCCATGAGTGTGACATATTACACAATGTGACATGAGTGTGACACACTAGACAATGTGATACGAGTGTGTCAAACTAGACAATGTGACACAAGTGTGACACATTAGACAATGTGACACGAGTGTGACATATTTGACATTGTGACACGAGTGTGACACACTAGACAATGTGATACGAGTGTGACATAATAGTCAATGTGATACGAGTGTGACACCTTAGACAATGTGACACGAGTGTGACACACTAGACAATGTGACACGAGTGTGACATATTTGAAAATGTGACACGAGTGTGACACACTAAACAATGTGATACGAGTGTGACATATTAGACAATGTGATACGAGTGTGACATATTAGACAATGTGAGACGAGTGTGACACACTAGACATTGTGGCACGAGTGTGACATATTAGACAATGTGACACGAGTGTGACAAACTAGATAATGGTATACGAGTGTGTCACACTAGACAATGTGATACGAGTGTGACACACTAGACATTGTGGCACGAGTGTGACATATTAGACAATGTGACACGAGTGTGACAAACTAGACAATGGTATACGAGTGTGTCACACTAGACAATGTGATACGAGTGTGACACACTAGACGATGTGACACGAGTGTGACACATTAGACAATGTGACACGAGTGTGACACACTAGACATTGTGGCACGAGTGTGACATATTAGACAATGTGACACGAGTGTGACACACTAGACAATGTGATACAGTGTGTCACACTAGACAATGTGATACGAGTGTGTCACACTAGACAATGTGATACGAGTGTGTCACACTAGACAATTTGATACGAGTGTGACACACTAGACAATGTGACACGAGTGTGATATATTTTACAATGTGACACGGGAGTGACACACTAGACAATGTGATACAAGTGTGACATATTAGACAATATGATACGAGTGTGACACACTAGACAATGTGATACAAGTGTGACATATTAGACAATATGATACGAGTGTGAAATATTAGACAATGTGACACGAGTGTGACCCACTAGACAATGTAACACGAGTGTGACATATTAGACAATGTGATACGAGTGTGATATATTAGACAATGTGATACGAGTGTGACATATTAGACAATGTGATACGAGTGTGACATATTAGACAATGTGACACGAGTGTGACATATTATACAATGTGACATGAGTGTGACACACTAGACAATGTGATACGAGTGCGTCAAACTAGACAATGTGATACGAGTGTGACACATTAGACAATGTGACACGAGTGAGACTCACTAGACAATGTGACACGAGTGTGACATACTAGACAATGTAACACGAGTGTGACACACTAGACAATGTGACACGAGTGTGACACACTAGACAATGTGACATGAGTGTGACATATTAGACAATGTGAAACGAGTGTGACACACTAGACAATGTGATACGAGTGTGACATATTAGACAATGTGATACGAGTGTGACATATTAGACAATGTGACACGAGTGTGACACATTAGACAATGTGACACGAGTGTGACATATTAGACAATGTGACATGAGTGTGACACACCAGACAATGTGATATGAGTGTGTCACACTAGACAATGTGATACGAGTGTGACACACTAGACAATGTGACACGAGTGTGACACATTAGACAATGTGACACGAGTGTGATACATTAGACAATGTGATACGAGTGTGACATATTAGACAATGTGACAAGAGTGTGACTCACTAGACAATGTGATACGAGTGTGACACACTAGACAATGTGACACGAGTGTGACATATTAGACAATGTGACACTAGTGTGACCCTCTAGACAATGTGATACGAGTGTGACTTATTAGACATGTGACACGAGTGTGACATATTAGACAATATGACACGAGTGTGACACACTAGACAATGTGACACGAGTGTGACACACTAGACAATGTGACACGAGTGTGA
>CABFOV010002155.1:7539-37500 GCA_902141375.1 Timema poppense
GACTGACAACAGTTCAAACGTTTTGATATTGGTTTAGCTTCAAGGTCAGTTTCATAGTCAGACTTAGGGCCAGTTTCATAGTTAAATTTAGTACACCTCAAGTGCGGCGCTACACTAAGTACATGACGACACCAACCTAAACCAGAATGGAATGGGCCATTTTCCTATGCGAGAACGGCCCATTCCATTCGAGTTTAGGTAGGTTTCATGAATGTCGTCTTGTCTTTAGTAAAGCACCACATTTGAGGCGTACTAGGTCTGACTATGAAACTGACCCCAAGTCTGTAATTTCAAAGTTATCTTTATTTCCGTAGGATTTATTTTATCTCAATCTTAGATTTCCTTTCTATTTGTATATAATTTCCATTTATAATTGGTAGTCAAGTCTTTTCGACACCATTATGGCTAATCAGTTTTAAATTGCATTTCGAGGATTTATTGTCTCATTTGACGTAATACACGTATATTATGTTTCATTACTTGTTATTATTATCATTGCCATTTTTATCTTTTCTTTCGGTAATTTGTATTTAACATCAGAACTTTTAAACATGTTTAAATTTTTATATAACACATGGAAATAAATTTGTGACCTTTCACTATACATTTTTTTTATATAATTCATATTTAATTGTTAAAATAACTTTTGTTTCTCAGTTTGTATATTATTATTGATTTTAATTTCTTATGAATATATTTTTGAACATTTTGTTTTAAAAAATTATTAAAGCAATATTGTTCAAGTCATATACCTATCATTATTGATTTTATTATTAGATCATCTGTCTTACGACAAGATAATTCCTTATATCAGTGAAACTTAGACCTCCAATGCGCCCTGTTATTTTCCCCCTTCATCAGTTTCCAGAATCATACACCCAGCAATACTTAAACGCTATTACTAATTTACTTAGAATGTTTTCTAAATTAATAAAGGAAATCTGGTATTAATAGCATCTATACATTCCCCAATTAATGTTACTTAACTGTGTTAAAAAACAAGATGCTTAGGAAAATATCTGGTCAAAAAATTATATGAAGATCATGGGGAGTGGAGGAAGCTACATAATTATGAGCTGCATACCCTGTATTCATCACCAGACATTATTAGGTTAGTAAAATTTCGCAGGTTATGGTGGGCAGATAATGCAGCGTGAATGGGAGTTTCTAGAACCGCGTTCAAGGTATTTACTGGCAAACCCAATGGGAAGAGACCATTGAGAAGACCTAGACAAAGATGGGAGGATAACGTTAGAAATGGACCTGAAAGATATTTGGTGTAATGAGGTGGACTGGATAGAACTAGTTCAAGAGAGGGATAGGATGTAATGAGAAGGACTAGATGGGATTTGTTCAAGATAGGGATAGGTGGATTACTTTTTTGAATGCGCTAATTAACTTTTGTGTTCCTAATGCCATAGAGTAAGTAAATAAGTATATATATAAATATACAAAATTTAGTTTTTGTATCCAGACGAAAATTCTTCAAATCAAACTTTCTTTCTTCTCAAAATTACGGTGTTTGTAGTAAAATCCTTGTAGCGGTTCAGACATATTGTGATCTTTTTGTGAAAATCCAGAAATACAAATTTATTTTTAGAAGCAGCGACTATTTTTATAGCATCGGAAGCCCTGTCATAATATTGTCCCAAGATTCAGAAATTGATTTAAATTTTATATAGGTTGATACATGCATGTTAATATAGTGTGTTGTAATATAAGGGAGGATTCTTCCTATAGATAGTAGAATGTACATTGAGGAACTTTTTCTCAATTATAAATCAATTTCTCAAATATAAATATTAATAATTAAAAAAACCCATCGTAAGGTGGTTCAAAATTTCATTCTATAGTAATATTTTTTGTAAAACTATATCAAATATGTATTAATACAAAAATACACAACTTAAAAACTAACTTAAACTAAATTATTATTATTATTATTATTAGAACCACTTCTTACTACCCGTTCTGGTTATACTCACTTACGCTAGTGTGTAATGGTAGAGTGATTGTGAGATGAAATGGGGGACCTACAGTTTAGCGTGGGATCCGAACCACAGTGGAGGCCTGGCATTCCACACATTCACAAGTTGTGATTAACACAAGTCTTATAAGAGGTGAAGGAAATGTTCGGCAATCAGATAAATCTGTTCTAGGACCGAGAGTTGAACCCCGGACCCCCAGCACAGAAGTCTGACACCTTACTCCTAGACCAACAGATGTCCTAATTAAACAAAATAATAGTTGACAAGATTGAACATCTAAAGATAACAAAAAAATCCAAATTATTTAGACGAGGACGAGACTATAATTATATTAATAAAACATTATTTGATTCATAAAAATCTAGAATCAAATCAGAACCTTTATATGAAACGTCAATACCTCTTTAGTCACTAAAATCCAATGTTCTATCCGTACTAAGTGCACCAAGAGAAATTATTTAAATTATCAGTTTTTTAACAAATTTCCTTGAGTTTGTCGTTTGATTCACATGGAATTAATTGAAACCACTCACTATAGACTTATTAGATTTAGTGTAAGCTAATGATAGTCATAGTGGAAGTAAATTCAATTATAAAGGTGAAAAAAAAAATATCTGCCAACAAAAATTAATCACAAAATCAAAGTAATTGGTTGAATCGTTAACCATATTTCTGTTATTGTCACTGTAAATCTATTCACGTTGGGCTTCCAGCACTTTGTTTGAATACGTAGAATCCCGGGAGACTAATAGTGGAGAATTTTTTTACTTTTTTGAGTATGTAATAAAATTACTTTAGTATTAAATATATTTCCACATACTTCAAAATAAACTAACATTCGAAACTAGAATAATAAATGACATTGATTTAGTAACATATTTTTAAGAACAAATTTTGTAAACATGTGTTTCATATTAATACAATTGCAAAATAAAAAATAAAAATTGGGAAGAGAATCAATCAAGCAAGCAATTAATTTGCTGCAATTTTTTTACTAAACCAAATTGTATTTTATATTAATGTTTAAAGGTAGTTGGATTACATAAATAAATATGTATTTTAATAAACCTTAAGGTGGGAATGTAATAGACACGAGAAATGTATATTTTAATACAGTTTTTATATCAAAACTTTATTTTTGACAAAAATCCATAGTGTTTAACTCTCTTCACATGGTTTTATCAACAGCTGTCGAATATCTTTCATGAGCATTACAACATTAAATGATACATTTTTTAAATTAAGAGAAGAGTTGTCATTAAATTCCAGAACACCCTAGAAAAATATTTAGCAACTGGTGATAAAACCATGTGAATAAAACTATACTCTTATGTTTCAACTGGAGAAATTATTTATTTTGATCAACAAAAGGTTTTACCATAAAAATTGCCAAAACACTAACCTTAACTAACGTTTTTTACACTCTCAACTTAGCATAGCTTTGTAAATTAGATAAATAAATTTAATACATGTAAATATAGCTAACAGAAACACAAAATATTTTGAAATATTGGTCTGAATATTAAAATTTTCCTCATTTCGAGATTGCTAGTCTGCCCTGAGACGTGTCAGTTTTATCACTTTCTCTCGACACCTCGGAGATAAAGTATTGTGATCGACAAAAAATTTTGAACTCAATATTTTGATAAATGTTAGCGTTTAGTGATAGTCTGAAACCAAAAAAAGCGGTTTTCACAATGTCGTCGTTCTGTCTATACTTTGGGCTAAATCCGAAACTATTTTACCGTTTGGGGCTAAAAATTTGTATCCAGGGTTTTTATCAAGTGCCGCCAGAGGGGTTTATGGAATTTGATCTCCGACCCTAAATTTATGAGTATTTTACTGAATGACAAAAAAAAGAAAAAATTACTTAATCAAAATTGTTTGATGAATGTCGAGAAAATTAATTTTCTCAACATTCGTCATAAAGATTTTGATTAAATTCTATATATAGGCCTGCACTGTTAATTATTTTAAACAAGATTGAAGTACTAATTTTCTCATGAAAATGACTTTGAGGGTACTTTACATAAGGGAAATTTTCCAATTTTCATCATTTCTCCACAACTATTTGAGATACGAAATATCTTATTATTGTAAAGTTTAAATACTATTAAAGATAATAATTGTTTTTATTCTAAATAGATTTTTATAAAACCATTAGTTTCTGAGCTATAATCAAATATATCTACTTTTTAACTCAGGTCTTTGAAAATGAATTTGATTCTAATGCTCTATGGTGGACAAAGATGTTTCTCTTTTTTTCAATTTTTCCATTACAGTGTTCTTGGTTCCTAATGCCAATGAATAAATAGAAGTGTATATTATATCATTTATTATTTTTGGTGTAATGTTTCAACCACAATGTATTGTTATTTTGTTTCAGAAATCTTACGAGTTTTTAGTAAATGTCTTATTTATACTAAAACAAGAGAAAGTTACCGAGGGTGCATGGTAACATTTATTTTTTAGACGGTTTTTGCATTTTAAGTCGAAAAAACTAAAATAAAAAGAATATCGAATAATAATTATTTTAAAAACAATTTGAATTACTAAATATACAAATTATGCAATGTTTGTGGTAGCATTCGATTCAAATAGATATATGTTTTTAATGTTTTAGCGGTACAATATTTATGCCCAAATACTTTATGGTGTGAAACTTTTTTTATGTTTCAGTTGTACAACTTTTTTAACGCCCTTCTTACTCATATGCCAGACCCGACGGCAAAACGAAGCGTGTCGGACGTCTCTTCCAAAACATCAGGAGGTATGTTTTGAAATAATTTGGCATTATGCTTTATATTTATAAAATAAACTTCCTAACAGTTACCATGAAATTTAGACATTTCTTTGAGTCTTAAAGTGCAAATTCCCCAAACAATAGGTTTGGCTAAATATTTGAGGTAGTAAAGAGTGATGATAAAAACTTTACAATAAAATTTATTTCATAATATAATTTGGTATAATATATTTTTATCTAAATCGAACCGTTTATTTTAATTTGGTAAGGTAATCAACTCTCTTAGATACGGTAGGCAGAACATACAGCGGGAATGTAAGAATCTAGAACCTTGCTCAGGATACCGACTGTTAATCCCAATGGGAATAAACCAGTGGGAAGACCCATACGCAGATGGGAGAATAACATTAGAATGGACCTGGAGGAGATATGGTGTAATGAGGTGGAATGGATAGAGCTAGAGTAAGATAGCATGACCTGGCGGTCTAGGGGTAAGGTGTAAAACTTCTGTGTTGGGGGTATGGGGTTCAATCCCAGGTCCCGGCACAGATTTATCTGATTACCAAACCCTTCCTTCACCTCTGACAAGACATCTTGTGAATGTGGGGAATGCCAGGCCTCCACTGTGGTTCGGATCCCACGTTTAACTGTAGGTCCTCCATTTCATCTCACAATCACCCTACCATTACACATTAGCGTAAGTCCGTATAGCCCGAACGGGTAGTAAGCCGCGGTGCTAATAATAATAATAATAGATTAAGATAGGTTGAAAAGAGGTGGGTTGGATATAGCTAGCTCGAGATAGTAATAGGGTATAATGAAGTAGACTGGATAGAACTATCTCAAGAGTGTGCTAGCTGACGTACTCTTGTAATAGCATCAATAAACCTTCGAGTTCCTAGAGTGACAGATTAAGTACGCAAGGTCTGTAAAGCAGTTAGAGACGAATAAACCTGTAGTAAATAAAGTATTGTTTTTTTTTACGTTTGCTCTTCAAGTGGTGAAACGTAAGCTTTTATTTACATAAATCTCTGTATATATGTCTGTATCTTGTATTTCAGACGAAACTGTTTGGATTTTATATGATAATACCTCGAGATCAGATATCAATTTTTAGTCAATATAACTATAAATAAGAGTGGTTAAATTAATTTTAAGCATTTATAGTTTTTCAGAGATGTCTATAAAGATTTTGTTCAAAATAGACGTAAAGGATTTTTTTAATGATCATACGTCACTGTTTGCTTGTTTTTAATAGAATCATTCATTTTACAAATTATATAGTTTTGGGAATTTGAAATAAAAATTGAATTAAAATCTTATAAAATTTTTTTCTCTAATATTTGTCTAGTATAATTATCATATTATTTTCAAGGGACTACTTATTTGAGGTCATTTTACTCCTAAACCTATTTAAAAATATATTTTTCAAGCTATTTAGACTGTAATATAGAGTATTTACTTTGGTGTTGGTTCATTTATTTAAACGTTAAAAAAAATTAGATTGGAATGTTTTTATTTAAGTGGTGGTCAGGTTAAAATAAGGGTAGTTTCAAGAATGTTCAACTGCTATAGCGGTGAGATATTACGTAAGGGGAATCCATAACCCCCTGTGCAATCAGCTGAAATAGTAACCTTGACCTTCACATCTGTTGTGGGCATTTCAAGAATGTTCAACTGCTATAGCGGTGAGATATTACGCGTAAGGGGAATCCATAACCCCCTGTGCAATCAGCTGAAATAGTAGCCTTGACCTTCACATCTATTGTGGGCCTGACGTTCTAGGCACCCACGATTTGGTTGTGGTTGGTTTTTCTTACAAAGCATCTCACTATCCGTTAAGTTTAAATGAGAATATTTACAGTGGTAGAAAGGAAAAATTACTTTTGAGGAAACGTACCCACATTTTCTTAGAGGGATATTGAAAAACCGTTTAGGAAAGACATCCTCAGTACATCCGACTGAGATTCGAACCTTTGTATCTACATTACCGTATTTCCGATTTAACATGAGAGTGATGCCATAGACCAAGTTACCACCAATACAGATTTTTATGATTCTTCTACTCGTCTAATAAATACCCCTATAAAAATTAATAAATAAAAATAATATAGTCCGATTAAATAAAAAAGCAGAAAACTATTTTGGTGTTTGGAAACAAAAAAATTGATAGTAATGTTTGGAAGTTTTTTATGCTTTACCTATTAAATACTACGTGACTTTCTGTGAAATATATACTTTGGTGGGACCATAATACAAATACAAATACAAATACAAATACAAATACAAATACATACATATATATATATATAAAGGGTGAAAATTGAAGACATCATACATCTACACATAATTTTATGTTTAAGTACCTCCATTTCACTTTTATTGAAAAATAATTTTGAGTGAAAATTGAAACCATCATACATCTACACATAATTTTATGTTTAAGTACCTCCATTTCACTTTTATTGAAAAATAATTTTGTTTTTATTGTTGTAGAGGATTATAAGACGAAAACAACGGCCATCAACAGTTGTTATATATATGACCAAACAACAAAATCTCTTTGTGACCGTTGTATTGTTCTAACAACTCTCTATAAAAAATAAAATCAATATGATATACATAAATAACAATATTTCCGACATCTTAGCTTTGTCAGTGACACATCTACCTTGCTATCTAAGAGTTCTTGTCTCGGTTCATGGAATGACTGACAAATGCATCATTGGTGAAATTGTGTCTTGGCCTTTCACAATCGTGTATTAATGTCTATTGTACTTGGTGTTGTGTTTGTTCTAAAGTTAATTTATTTCAAAGATCGTGTGTGGATCAAACAATAACAGCATTATAAGTATTTTCAGAAAGTTCACGTTAGATATCTCAAAGAAAACAATTATTTTAGCACTCAGTCTTAGTATCAGTTTTGATTATACGCTTATGTATCAATTACGCTAATAATTTTAGGGATTAAGGAGGTCATACTTATAGGAAGTGTATCTTAATTTGCGTGGAAGGAGATTTGTAAACGGTTTGGAAAAAACCACCCTCAGTACACCCGACCTAGATTCGAACCTCAATCTCCCCGTCATTGTCAGTCTAGTCCAATGATAAAGTAGCGCATTAGACCACGCGGCCACCGAAGCGGGTTATAAAACAAATGCCATAGATTTGTGAAAATATTACTAGCAAGGGATCAATGAATATATTCCAGGTTTATAGAGCAAAGCCTAGGTATGTTTGGTAAAATCTTGACAATTAACTTCCATGTGTGTGCATTTTTTAATTAAAAAGCAGTCAAAATAAATTCCCTACGGTGACTTTCATCCCAATTTTTCACTCTTAATATATATTCGTCCCATCGTTCTACTATATTTAACAATCGTAATACAGGATTTTGTGACCACATGGTTCAAGAAGTCACGCTCGTGTTAGACTCGACTTTCAATGACAGGGAGACTGGAATTATAATCCCGGTTGGCTTAATTGAGGGTAGTTTTTCCTAAATAGCTTTCAATTTCTACTCCACAACAAATATGGGCACTATTCCTTCAAATCCAACCTTGCTCATCCGTAACTTACTAGCATAACTAATAAATACGTGCATAGATACAATGCTGTGCTAAAGAAATATCTTAATGAGATCCGGTTTCAATGTGTCTGATATTTAATCAGTTTTGCCGAAAGTTTGTTGAGTTATAGCTGTAAAATGCGTAGAAATTATTTAACGAGATTTAGCATGGACATTTTTTGAATATTACAAACAATGTATGTACATGGTTTATCTATCTGGTTATTCGTTTAAATATGACGGCTGCTCAAATGTTTTATCGTTTAATAATCAATCTTAAGTGATTTATTTTAAAATGCTAAGCATTCCACCGAGTTACTATATAAATATAATGTACTATTATATAATATAGTGTTATTTGATTTCTATGGGCCTGTAACTGGTTCACAAAGGAAAAACTTAAAATTCTAGGAGATATTCCAACCTGAATTCCAAAGAGAAATTTTAAAACTCTAGTAAAGATAATATCATGGAGGGAGTGAGGTCTACTGTTCACAGAACTACTATTAAGACTGTAGTAACGATAATAACATGGAGGGCGTGAGGTCTACTGTTCACAGAACTACTAGTAAGACTGTAGTAACGATAATAACATGAAGGGAGTGAGGTAAACTGTTCACAACACTACAAACTAAAGTGAAATCCTTTCTATTTTTGTCCTGACGAGTTTCACTTCAAAGACCTCAAACAGTAATTAAATACGAGGTCTCAATGCATTATTAATCGTACGGGTCTGACCCTCTGGCATTCTCTATCCTAGTAGTGATCTAACATTATTATTGAATAGTAATCCAAAGTGACGCAGTATACAAGGTGTGACAAGAGAGAGAAAGCGATACTTCCAAAGTATTTAATCCTAGAATCAGTAAAGTGGCAAGTTTTGAACAGATTGGAGGGGGGTCTCTTGGGGGTTTATGCTAAGTGCCGGTTCGCTTCGTTGAGAAGCTACGCGGGTCTCGGCCGCAGAATTTAACAGGCTTTCGTCTTTGTATTGTGGGAATTATAAGGAACATTTTAACAAAATTTGGATAGTTTTCTTTAATACATACTTTTTTGCACGATTTTTTTTATTTAGAGAGGTATATCTTAATTCTACATCTACGTTTATGAATCCAGGTATTACAAATTAAACGGTGTGACACAATCGCACAAACTTTCTTAAACTGCGTATTATAGCTTCAAATAAAATATTTAAAATAGCTTTTTACTTTTTAATAAACTACCTACCCCTTATCCCCCCTTCTCAAAATACAGTTATGCAACTTTAATTACCATATTCATGCCAAAAACTCACAAGATTTAATTTAATCAAAATTGTTATAACCATTTTCAAAATAATTCGAATTCTCAAAAATACCTCCTCAGTAAAAGACCATTTATCGAATTTTTACCTAAATCAAGGTATACAGGGTTATTTGTCATGTAAAACAGTTACAAGATATCAAATTAGAACTTTATCGTTATTACTAGTTTTTAAATATTTCAAGTTTCAAATATATATAAGTTTCAAATATTTCCAAATTTGGTCTTAAGTTAACTATCCATAAATGAGTTTTTATCACAAAAACCGATACAGACTGTTATTTGTCATGTCGAACACTACCAAGATATACATTTGGAATCAGATCATTATAACCATTTGTTAAATATCACAAGTGTTTGAAAAGTAAGTCATTAATAAACTATATTTCAAATTTTTTTTACCCTAAAATCAATTGTATGGTTACGTTTTTCATGGTAAAATAATCCTTTACATACATTTTAAACATAATTGTTATAAACATTTTATATAAATTTTAAATAAAAAAAACTTTTCAGTAAACTACCTTTAATTGCAGAGCTAGGATAAATAGACTTAAACAGTTTTTTGAAATAGCCCTGTTATATCTAAATATCAAGTTGAAACAAGATTCATCGAACCATTTTGAATCTGAAACCTGGCACAGAAAGACATACGGACATACAAATGTGTAAAATCCACTTTTTGGTTCGGTTTCACTTGAAATGGGGACATTTTTTATAAGCCCAAGATTGATTTTTTTCATGATTACAATACTTTTTCTTTACATGTGAAAGTAAAAAACACACACACGCATTAAAAAGTAATTATTCGAGAAAATCTATTTATATGAAAAGAAAAGTCCTGACTCACCGACTGACTCATCAACGCCCAGCCCAAACCCTTGGATCTAGAAAGCTAAAATTTGGCACAGAGGTTCCCTTTATAATGTAGAAAAGGAATAAGGCCGGATTTTTCGAAATTACCACGGGAGAGAGAATAAAGATAAATTATATTTTCGTTTTAATGTTGCTTTATTTCCGTAACCATAATTATCAGAAACTTAAAATTTGGCGTGTATGTAGGTAATTATAATCAATACCAAATATTTTCAAGATTTTCTGAAATTTCCACGAGATAGGGAATAAAGAAGATTTATATTTTCGCCTTAAATTTGCCTTATTTTTTTATTAGATTAACGCCCAGCCCAAACCCTTGGACCTAGAAAGCTGAAATTTAGCACAGAGGCTCCCTTTTATGATGTATACAAGGAGTAGGGCCGGATTTTTTTAATAACAACCTTAGTAATTTTACCTTCAATTTCCGGATTTTACTATAGGTGGCGCGTGAGTCATTTAAAAAAAAAGGGCGAAAACGCAAACAAAGTCGTGGGCAACAGCAAGTGTATATATATTTTGCATCGCTTCCCATTATCTGAACATCTACACTATAGCAGAATGGATAATAAGTCAGAGTCTTAAATAAATGTACTCTTATTTGTTTAAGAAAAATGGGAAACCAATTAGTTAAAAAAAAACACCTTAGAAAAACCGACGGAGATTTTTGAACCCCAGCCTACTCGATAGCGACAAACCAGGCCATATGTGAGTGAAAATAATTTTGATATTTAATACATTATTATTATTAGCACCGCATCTTACTACCCGTTTGGGTTATACGCACTTACGCTAATGTGTAATGGTAGGGTGATTGTGAACCTGGCATTCCCCACATTCACAAGTTGTGATTAATACACGTCTTGTCAGAGGTGAAGGAAGGGTTTGGCAATCAGATAAATCAGTGCTGGGACCGAGGATTGAAACCGGGACCCCCAGCACAGAAGTCAGACACCTTACTCCTAGACCACCAGGTCACCTCTTTTTTAATAAAATTAAAATTGCATAGACAAGTATCTAAAATTTTACCTCTCTAAACATAATTTGTTTCTTAAATAGCATCCATCATTTGGTAGAAAAAGAATACTTTTTCTTTCAGAAATGTACTTGCCATCAACAACTATATATTTTTATCGTTCCCTTTCCCCGTTACGCCCCCCTCCCCATCCACCCTTGATCACTGAAACTGTTTGCAACTAAACTCCTGATTTAAATCCTTCATTACACGCTGGTAATTCTGAATAACTATCTTCTTGTACCTGTTCATGAATACCCTTTGAAACATCTTCAAAGAACAGTACAAAATAAGATTCGTCGCTCTAATTTGTTTAGCAAAATGTGTAGAATTTAGAGGTAAAAGAGAAGTCATAGTCATACTAAATGAGCATTTTTTTAGTTTAATTAATTGTATATAATAAGAATTGAGCTTTTATATTTATTTCTAAGCTAAAATCCATATAATTGAGTATTCAGACTAAATGTCATATTCATCTAGTCTGGTGACATTAAGTCCTGGGATTTAATCCCAACTTGTGTACCCAGGTTATTTCCTCCTAAATAGTTTTCCCACTTTCCTTCCATACAAATGCTCGCACAATTTATCTATATTATACCTTACTTATTCCTAGCCTACAGGTATAAATAAGTGGATGAATCGGATGTCTATTGCACACATAACTATGATAAGAGGTTTGTTATTTTCAAATCACATGAATTTGTTTCGATTTACTTAGCTATAGTTGGTTCACCATAAGTTTGTCATTTTTGGACAAATATAAAGTTACGAAAAAACTGTTAAGTAGCCATATAGCTCACATATTAATTTGATATTTATGAAAATTCATATTCACGAAACAAATTTATACATATAGTATATTTCGTAACATATCAAACTTGCCATTAATGAGCAAAGTTCCCGTCATTGAATCACAAATAGAAATAAATACATCATCTAAGTTTTGACCGAATGATTGAAACTATCAAGAGAGTTGATAAACTACGAGTATACATTGTGAACTACAATTAACTACGAATTGATTGAGCTGTTGAATATGTACATCACTAACTCGGTTTGCGAAACTATCACAGTTCCAAAACGTGTCTTGATCCGACGTCGGTGATGTTAATTAAACCCCTTGGGGGAGCGGATTTCTGTTCAGCTACACGTCCATTCGACCAATGGGACAACGTCACAAACAGTTGACCTTTATGAGAGCTCGCCTTTTGCAACCTGCATGTCAAAGAGAAAATGGGTGAAAGGGTGAGTTTGAGAAAGGGGTGTATATAGTGACTGGCGGAGGAAGCCGTATTGGGCTATTACATCTGGTCTTGTATTTTTAGTTTCCCTTTCTCAGGAGCTGTAGGAGGTCCTTTCAATTTCCTGGAATATGGGAGGATTAATTTTGCAAGGTATATTAGTTCTGAATTCAGGATTATATCAGCTCTCTTCAAACAAGGTTATGTTCTACTTTAACCGATAATGGGGTCAAGCAATCCTAGGCGTTACTTTCGTGCTAAGCTGGCCTACTAATTACGAGAATACCGGGGTTTGAATCCCAGTCAGGTCTACTGAGGGTGGTTTTCCTAAACGGTTTCCCAATATCCTTCCACGAAAATGCGGGTAGATTACTTCTAAATTGCTTCTTTTCTCATCCCTACTCCATTAGAGAAGTCATATATGCTTATATCCTGAACAGGTAGTAAGACGCGGCGATAAAAAAATATAATACTAATTACAAAGGATTATCTTGGTCCGAGGCTTAATCTTAGGTCCCGGCACAGATTTATCTGATTGCTAAACCCTTCCTTCAGCTCTGACAAGACGTGTATTAATCACGACTTGTGAATGTGTGGAATGCCAGGCCTCCACCGTGGTTCGGATTCCACGTTAAACTGTAGGTCCTCCATTTCATCTCACAATCACCCTACCATTACACATTAGGGTTAGTGCGTGTAACCCGAACGGGTAGTAAGACGCGGTGCTAATAATAACAATAATAATAATAATAATAATTCATATACATATTTGGTATCCCAAAAAGATTCGTCAGGTGTTTTTTTTTCTTTCTTGTAAAAAATTTTTACAGTTAGGCTTTGTTTAATAATAGGCCTACATAAAATTTTATTTTTGTATTTTTTTCGTACAATATGTTAACTGGTTTAGTAAAAAATAAAGATAAGCGTTGCAAAAATAAAAAACAGCTAATTTTTAATTCGTCAGTCTTAAATTGTGTGAACAGATAGTTAAGATCTAATCATTATTGACACGATAGATTTTGCTAGAATTCATATTAATAAAATTATTATTGAATAAAAGATAAATATTGTATACATTTCAACATAAAATAGGTTTTTATATTTTTTAAACTAAATATAAAATAATACATTCACTAAAAACCATGGTAATGAAAGGCATTGAATTTTGGATACCCAGACCACACTTATAAACAAAAGTGTAAATGCCCATCTTCGATGATAAATAAACAAACTAACACTCACTTGACAAAAACGCATTCTATTAAAACAAAAACAAAAAATTGAGTAATGTTTTGCCTAAAGTTTTCATACCACAACAATACGATGGGCACGACCCACTATTTAGGAACCACTTGTCTAAGCTTTTAAATAAGATTAAAAGACTAAACTCATTATATTAAAATACTAAGCCGAGTAACATCACTAGTGACAGAGTAAATGTCTGAAATTTGTATTTTTAACAGATATAATTATTTGTTTACAAAAAATTTTGACAAGAAATAATTATGATATAAGTCTGTAAAACTTTGATCATTAAATTATTGCATGATTAATTGCTTTACAAAGCCTTGAAAAAAAGTAACCTGATATATATTCTACCCTTAGAAGGAAACTACCCCCATCCCTAAGAAGGAGTGTTTTCTTTGCGGACAAATAGTCTTGTTTGACACATCATCAAGTCGGTCTATGCAAACCCCTTTTCTCCTTACAGCGGAGTGATTAATAGCGTATTCATCCTTCTTGGTGGGGTGGCAGGGAGCGAGGGGGGTGGGGGGGTGCAGATGGTTGGGTGGTGAAGGGTCAAATTATCCAGATGGATACTGCCCCTACAGTTTCTCCAACAAGCGAGACATGGTGTTATTATTATTATTATTACTATAGTGCTTGAAAAGATAAATAATTCATATTCCACTTTAGTGAATTTCCCTTTCATTCAAATTATGTTTCTTACTAGGAAATGTCACATTTGATAAGTGCTTTCATTAATTTTCTTTTTTAATTAATGTATGTCATTCTAAAGTTACACGTTGGATACATTCTATAAATAAAATTTATTAAACAATAAAAAAATTTAGTGAAAGAAATTTTGGGATAATATTTTATATATTCGAATTAAAAAATTGAATCTATAATCCTAAATATCATTACTTTCTCAAATATAGATGGGTTTATTAAATTCATTCAAAGTTAGTATTTGAATGTTATATAGTTTTACTTCGATGCTGAATCATAATTATGATTATAGTCTAAAAATTATAAGTAATTTGCTGAGAGCTGATATTTAAAAATATAATAATTATACTAAATTGCGTTTAAAAATTTTGTTTAAAATATGTATATAAGGAGTTTAATATGCGTGGCAAATAAGAATATATTTTTGTGTGTTTTAAAAATAAGTAATTTTAAGTGAGTTCAATGATTTATTTTTGTAAATTCGTTTTTTTAACAGTATAAACAATTTTGTTTAAAATTTAAATCTAAAGTGTTTAATTGTTTACTATCAAATCAATATTTTTGGTATTTTTTTTAAGGATAGTTTACAAATAATTTATTTTTAGAACGTTTTCATAGATCTTTACCATTTTTTTGACAATAATCAGTGACATTTAATGTAGGAAAGTAGTGAACGTGGGTTAAGAGCATTGTCTTAAACGTTTTTATATCAAAAATATATTTGGTCAAAATAAATAAAATATTGCTCCAGTAGAGAGAATTTAAATTTTTTTCACATGGTGATGTCAACAGTTATTGAATATCTTTAATGAGCATAGCGGAATTAGATGACAAACTTTTCAACTTAAGAGAAGAACTTGTTATTAAATTCCAGGACACCCTCGACTGATATTCAACAACAACTGTCAAGGTCAGCATGCGAATAGTTTTATTTTATTTTGTCCAAATGTGTTTTGTTATAAAATCTGTAAGAACGCTGGCCTTATCTCGCGCTCCTTATATCCCAACCTTTATCCCGGCTGAAAGGAATGAGATATGTAAATTATAATTAATTATAACAGCACCTGTAGAAGTATTTTTAAGTTTAACAGAAAGTTTAATTATATATTAAGTGAGGTATTTAACGTGCACGTTTTTAACCGATTGATTATAGAAAAAGATGACTAATAAACTAACTTAAATCTAGAACAGACACAACACCCAATCCCCCAGCCGTTAATTTATCCCTGTGAAAGGGGAAAATCTCATTTCACCAATTATAATTTTTAGACCATAACGAGAATTGAATCCGAAACCCTTATCTAAGTAAGCAAGCATGCTATTGATTGAAATAAGGTGATGGACAGGCTGTTCGATTTTATAATTAAAAGTTATTATTATTATTATTATTAGCACCGCGTCTTACTACCCGTTCGGGTTATACGCACTTACGCTAATGTGTAATATTAGGGCGATTGTGAGATGAAATGGAGGACCTACAGTTTATAGTGGGATCCGAACCACGGTGGAGGCCTGGCATTCCTCACATTCACAAGTTGTGATTAATACACGTCTTGTCAGAGGTGAAGGAAGGGTTAACCACAATATGTTTATGATTAGACTTCTTTGTGAAATATAGTATTTAATTTTTAATTTGTTAAATACTCTTTTATCAACTAACTTAAAACGTGAAGCGATTTAATTTGAGAGAGATCCTTTGAGTTATTTCCCTCCATAGTTTATTAAAATATAACCGAGGGGTGCTAGAAAGTCAAAAAAATATAACTTATATTTTTTTATACATGCATATTGGAATTATATTTAAAATATATTGATTTATTTAAAGAAAAATATTGATAAATACATTCAAAAATACAATATTTTGTAAAATAATCATATTTGTTCCTATTAACAGATTCAACTAACCGAAACCCTGACGATGACTCAGAGGACGGGGGTTTACCTTCTGTCGACGGAACTTATAAAGGAATACATATCAACACACCCCTCTCAAGGACAGACCTGGACGCCCTAATCGAAACGTTCAGGAAGAAGAAGGTAGAACAATTTGATTTTATATTAACGAATCATCTTTGTTGACTATTAAAAGAGCCCTTATTAAGGAAAACTGACCGGGAATTTTAGATACAACATTAAGCTCTAGCTATAAATTGTTTTTAAGTGCTATGTCATGTATTCATAACTTCCAAATACGGAACTTGAGATACGTTTAAGCCATTAAAAAATTGGATTCAAAATTTCGAACTCGTATTCCAAAATTTCCAAATATTCCGATATATCTCTAAATTTAGATATGGTGGAATTTAATCTATATCTCGAATCTCAAATATATGCTTTTAAATTTGTGTTTAAATTAACATCCATCAACTATTTAAATTGATTATAAAAATATCATGTTTAGGGTTTCAGGTAAGTCATGATGCTAAGTATAAGTTTTATTTAAACAAATCAACTCACATTATTGGACATGATCATAGAAAATTTCGACTTTCAAAATATTAATCATTAAATAATATTTTAAACATATTGGTATGGCCTAAATCTTTTTATTAAATTAAAAAAGTTGTCTGAATTTAATTTGAATCATTTACATTATACAATATTCGATAAGAAAGTTTTTCAGCGTTCAATATTGTTATCTGAATCGATTCAAATTAGTAATCAAAAATTCGCACACATTACAAAGTTTGACATTTTGGATTTTCCAAACACTTGGTGTAATTCAAACGGAGTTAAAAAATTAATCTGAAGAAACTAATCTAACCGGTGTCCTGGTGTTATATTAAATAAACTATATTTAAATTAATCCATGTGAATGGTATCAAATTCCTTTCAAATGATAATTTTCAATATATTACATTCTGTGAAAAATTAAATAATGTGAGGTTTTTTATTTAGGCATGCTTAAGTCATTATGATCTGTGAATTAATAATTTAGGAGCTCAGGGGAGAAAGGGCGAATGTGAAAATCATGTCTTTTTTAAGGGAATATAGTAATAAAAACCTGTAGGACAGGTTGGTAAACCTTTTAGACTGATATTCACTCTTGGTATTGTGGAAGTTGTATTTAAACGCATACTATCGCAAGAAAACCAGTGATTATATATATCAAAGAACTGGCCGTAGAAGCAAGGACCAATTCGGAGTATCTTTTTTCATGTCCATTGCTCTTGGACAGCTTATCAAGCCTAGGTTTGCCCTTTATTTCCAGCGGATAGTCTTAATTGCTGGCTGTAGCATTTGCTTTATTACATCTTCTTTATTCTGTCATGCTTATTTGCAATTAGTATCTTAACGTGTCGAGTCGTTCTTTATTTAACGTGATTATGAATAGTTTTGAGAGTGTGTTGTAAGAAAAATATACAATGGAAGGAGAAAATACATCAAGAAAGAGATCAAAGAAATAATATGCAAGAGATAAAGAAATACTAAGAATCCAATCGTAAGTGAAAGTAATAAAAAACAGAACTCTTAAGTCCTATGTACCAAGAAAAATCAAAAGTGTAGTATCATATTGGAAAATTGATCAGCCCTGTGAATGTACTCGTAACTCAAATGTTTTTAAAAATTGGTGATGAATATAGTGAGACAAATTTTCTACAATTTTTGTGATATTGGGAATTATAATCTACAGAACTCTTATTTATCAAAGCTTCTTAGTTGGGATGACTGTAAGGCTGTAACGGTGTCAAGTAGGTCAAGTGGGAAACTTCGAACTATTGGATATTTTTCTCCAGAGAGATTTTAAATACAAAAGGGAAAGAGCACCAGATACAATGAAGAATTGTTTTTCAAACTTAGCTCAGTTGATCTTCTACCTAAGAATCATGGAACTCTCAGATTCCCAGATGTAAAACAACGTGGCCTACAAGATTTGCTACCTTTTGGCCCAATGGCATACAAATTGGTTTTGGAGCAAGCGATAAAAGAGAACAGTATGGTTTGTGTCGTCGTATGAAGAGCTGGATTTAGATGTTGACATCGTCAACTTCAACTAAAGCAGACTTGGTGACTACAGTCATGCATTTTATTAAGCTTGTTTTATTTAAATTTTTTGTTGTACATTTTTCCTATAAATATTTTTATAAAACACTCGGAAAAAGATTGAATAACAATTTACCAAAGGGTATTTTCCAAAATGAACATTGAAGGATGATAATTTAACATTAAAATAGGCAGTAACAAACAAGTTTTAAAGGTTTTTATTCAATGGGTTTTGTAGAAATTTGTTTCTACTTAAGGGGGATAGAGAAGAATTTTCTATTATTTTTAAAATTTTGCAGTGAAATTATTAATTTGTATTCAACGTACTCTTTTTACAATGCTCACATGCATATTAACCCTTACTATTTATTCTGAGAGCATTCTCCAACTTTAAACTTCATTTTCCCAACGTCAGATTTTCAATCGTAGTCCTTTATCCCCCAAGCTTCTGAAATATATGAGACGTCTATCAATCCGTGGCCTACCTAACAGACAGATATTGTCCATCTAAATGTATATTTCCCCCTAAAAACCTAAGAGCGTTCTCAATAATTGTCCCAAGAATAAAGCGTAACGATTTTATTTTATAATCTTTCCATTCAATCATGTTGTAATCCAAACTCTAGATTTAGAGGGATTCAATACAAAATAAAACAAATGTAATGTTACCAAAAATTTAGAAAAATAGGAGTGCGAAGTGTAAACAATATTATGTTTTTTTGTTGTGAAATATATTAGGGTACACAACCCATCTCCAACGCACGCCACAGTCTCCTAGAAGGAGGGTAATCTCACTGTTCTCCTTCAGTGACCAATTTAGTATTAATACGACGAGGACGAAGGCTAAGTTAAAAAGGGCAACAAAATTATACATATCTAAACCTAAGGATAAATGGCATAACTATAATAGTAAAAAAGTTCAAGTCTTAAAGAAACTTTGCTTTTATTTCAGCCAACATCCTATTAATTTCTACAATGATATTAGCATAAGTAACTCTCAAATTGTAGGATCGGCCATGAGCTGAAATTTGTAGAGTATAAATAAATAAAACTGTGTTGCACATTTAATATGAACTGACATACATATTTAACCACTTATTAATAGCTAGTCCCTGTGATTGATCCATTAATGATCAGCCTACGCATGACGTCTCCACAAATTACGGAATCCTCCAAAATTAGAAGTCATACTAAATAAACTTAGATATTCTTTCATTAAACGTTAAGGATAATTCCTAACTTTATCATAAAAAAAAAAATTATTAACACTCTGCCACGTTCAATAACAATGCAAAATAATTCCTAAGTTAGATACATAACGTTAACTATATAAGAATAATTATTAACGTCCCGCATTCCAACAACTAAATCATTAAGGCCTAATATTATAAAAACTTCTTAATATGGATATTAAGACAACACGCTTTGAAAACATAATCTTAAAGTTAAATAACTGAATCCAAGTTGATAAACAAGATTTGACTAACATTAGAAAAATTCAAAACTCGCATTAAAAACTTCCCCACATTACTTTGTATTTTAAGTAAAGTCCTATTTGTCATGCGTAACATAAGTGAAGTTATTTTAATATTTAGTAAAATGAATGAATATTCATCTATGACGGTAAATAACAATAAATATACGTAAAGCCAAAAAAAGGGAATTTAGAAAATTACAATAATATTTATATTTAAGCCGAACAAGAATTTCTCCTTACATTATATGAGTCTGCCTTTGAAGCCTAAGCTTCGTCAATGTCCGAGCCTAATCCAAGAGTGGCTGCTATCTTGGTGAACAGTCTCTTATATGGCGCAACTCATCGAACACTCGAGACGGAATTACACCAAGGTGGGGATCACAGAGTTCAAACACATGGAAAGGGGGAGATGCGCTGTACTAGGTGCGTTGAGAACATTCTATCAAGGCCTCGGCTCTTCTACGCTGTTCTCGGCGTCCATGTTGTTCTTGAGACAAGTGGTGGTGCGTAGCGGCAAAATGCAGCACTAGGATCATCGCTCTTAGATGTTTCAATGTTGTTATCGTGTGTGGACGTCCTTTTCCGCTCGCTCGTCCGGTCGGTGAAATTGGGTAAGCGCTGTTCTTGTTGACTAACCCATTTTTAGATGCCTTGTAGCAATAATTGCTACAATGTTTCTCATGATAGAATCTATTTCAACATATTACGAGGGAGTTTCAGAGAAAGTGTGTCATTTTCCAATATATTTTAGATATTTTGTTTTTAAAAATAAAATGTGGAATAGTAATCGAGCTTGTCTGCTCGGAATGGAATAGCAAATAATATATCTTTTTAAATATAAACAAAATTGGTTCAATAGAAAATGTGGAAAGTTGAATTTTATAATATGATATTTATCGTTTTTATATTTAGTTATTTTAAAGACTATGCTAAAATATTTCAAAATCATGGATTCAGATCCTGAAGTCCCAAGTTCTATTTCCAGAACTTTCAGATATTCTGTGAAGCGATGGATATGTAACGAGGTCAACTCAGCCTCGTAGGGATAAAGAGGAGCTACTTGAACGAAAAAGTATTGGCTCATATCTAGAAAACTGAGATTAACGGCCAAGGGGCTCACTGTGCTGTCCACATGACACCCTCTATCCGCACCAGGTTGGCACTATCTTCACCAACATGCGCTTGCATTCCGTCGGTATGGCTCTTTTATGGGGCTGACGCCAAGGATTCTTTTAAATATTATTATTATTATTAAATTATTTGCGTTGTAGTTTTATTATTATTTATTTGAATGTTGTCAAGTTAAATGTGAAAGTACAGCTAGTTTACTGAGACGCAACTTTTTGTTGATAAACCAACTAGTGATGTCCCCAAATAATGTCTGTTTGTTGCATGATCTTTTAATATTCAGTTGCAAGGTACGTATATTTCTGGTAAGGGAGTCTTGACAACAGCTCCTATGTCCTTTACAGCAACAGAGGCTGCACGCAAAATACGTGGCGTCGATCTTGAAGGAAGCCGCTGCCCATCTTAAGAGACTACCTAACCTCAACCAAGCCTCCACGGCGCTCTCTAAACAAATAACAATTTGTGGGGACTTGCACGGTAAACTTGAGGACCTTCTAGTCGTCTTCCACAAGGTGAGCTTTCATATGTTTGATATGTAGCATGAGGTATGTTCATGTAAACATAGTTTATCAAGATCCTCCCAGATAAATACAGTTTTGTAATAGTGAATATTTTCATAGATCGAGATTACTAGAATTTCTGCGAACCTCGCTCCTTTCGTGTTATTATCGTTACTTAAGCCTTTAGATTTATTTTGGGATTTCAAGTTGAAATATATTCTATATTTATCCACTTATATCAAGTTAGACAGAAATAAATATTACTAAGTTCAATAGTACATTGCATTTATAGGAACTAACTGTTATTTATGTGGCTTAAGAAGTCACTCTCGGATATATACTAGAATAAGATTTTTTAAAGTGTGTCCTAGGTACTCGATATATTTCTTAAAATTGTAAAATAAAATCCCTTGTAATGAGTAATTTAACAAAACATTTTGTTAGTGAATGCTATATTGAAACTGGTAACCAGACTGAGAAAATATCTGCGTACTGTACTTTACATCGTTTGACCTAGATTCAAAGAATGTCCACGTCAAATCTCATTAAGATGTGTCCATGCATTTGACATCCATCGCAGAGCAAATATCCGGGCAGACAAACAGACGAAACACCAAATGGACAAGGTGAAACAGAACCTTGCTACGCTCAGTCAACTGTGGTCATATACATTTTATGTGTTATCAAACTAAAAAAATGTGGGGTATTAAAATCCGGTCTGTTAACATGTCGGCCCATACCTAGAGTTAAAGCTCAATAGATTTAGATTATTTGGTTCAAATTTGTTTTTTAAATATTATACGTTCATGCCTCGTGGAGTTATTATTTTGGTTACAGATTTCAAATTAAGGAAAGTATAGTAAAAAAATAGATTTTTGAAAATCAATTTTTAGATTTTGTTCCAAATGGAGATCTGGGTAGTGTTTTACATGATAAATAACATTGTTTATTTTTTCAAAGTAAAAAATTAATTTTTCTTTCAAAATGGGTAGATATGAGGAAAATCTAACGTAATAAAAAAATACTAATTAATAGCTATTTTACCAACAAACAATTTTATATTTAAAAAAGCCCACTTAAACTCATTTAAAGTAACCACTCCAAAACCAAAATTATAATGTAAATCCTAAGAGGCACTTATGTCCTTCTTCAGCGGTAGTTTGGATTACGTGAACCGGCCTCCCCACCCCTATCCCCTGGATATAGAGGGTAAAATTGATCAACCCCTCCCCCGCCATTGTATATCACGCGACAGCAAATTACACGCATCACTGATATAGCGTGTGTACGTTATTAAACCAAGTGCGCTCTAAGGCTGCAGTAATCGGCCAGCAAGGTATCTTCGAATAATTCATTCTACTTCCCACAGTACCACGAATATTTTATTAATCACCGAGAGGAATTTATTCATTCGATAAAATAATCCCAATTTAAAAATCAATTTAGCGTCGGTAATGCGTTAGACCGATTCTACACTAGCGGTTTAAATGTCGCGGTTGTTGCTTCCACGTGTGCAGAATGGTTTAAAAATGGACATTGTATTGTATTGTGGGATTTATTTTGTTGGAAGGAAACTAAAAAAAACTCGTCAAAAGAGACGTTGATAGACTCGGACCACATTATCGAACCATCTCCCAACAGGACAGTTTCATATTAAGTTTATGTATCGCAGAATCTACCCAGATAAGTTATTTTTTGTACTATAGAATGTCTGTGGTTTCATTTGATGAACTACTTGGTTTAGTGAATGAAAATATTGCAAAACGTGATACCATCTTGAGGAAGAGTATTTATTATTCCTGCTGAAAGACTTGATGTGACATCGAGGCACAACTGCCTGTTTACGCCTGNCAATTCAGCCATATGACGCCTAACGAACGACATTTCACCCTATTGTCGCGTCTTTGAGATCCATAATCGACCTGCTGGTGTAGTTTGGTTCGCGTTTCTACCGCCTCCAAAGGTGGCGGTCAAAACGCTGGTATAGACTCATACTTATTTTCCAACTTGATAACAAGGGTTTCATTCAAAGGAGCGGTTGCTAGCGTTTTAACCGCTAGTGTAGAATTTGTCTAAATATCGTCTAGTTTTAAATTGAAATCGAGGTTATGACTCTAACTCTGCCTGGGTGTACAGAATTTCCCCCCATCCCTCCCTCCACTCTTCCTCAATGTAAATACTGCTGTATTTACTATTCTGCTTTCCTCGCCTCTACTGTATTTGCATAAATAAACAAGTATACCGAATAGGTAGTAAGGCATCGTATATCTAATTAATTACTAGCGTGATGCCTTATACCTTGTGGAAAAAGGTGTAGTTTTTATTTATAAACAATTATACTCTAACCTTATGAGGAATATGGTATAGTTAAACCTCCAAAATTTATTGATGAGATGTCCTGAAATGTTGAACATTTGCGCATGCTAATTCCCTTGACACGAATATAGTTTGACCTACGCTTACTAATATTAATTGGAGACTTCCAATTAGCTTATTCAAGGTAATTTAATATAATGAGGCCACCGAAACCATGACGTTGCCACCATACCCTTTTTTTGTGTGGTATTCAGGATGAGAAAAAAAATTTCTGCAAATGTGTATGGGAAATATAATCAAAGTAAATTTTATTTAGGAAATTAAGGGATTACATCGAGTAAGTAATGGTTGGAGTAATTACTATTCATAAAATTCTCAGTATATATGTTTATCGTTTGTATAACTTTCGATCATATTTATACCAGTGGATCGTAGCAGCTAAATATATGCAGATTATTGGTTTAAAATGTATATGAAACTTTTTATTGGGAAACTTACAAATACACAAATAAGGGTCTCAATTTTAATGTAAACAAAATAATTATTTTACAGATTAGCTACTACGCACACAGTTGCAAAGCTGTAAACTTGATATGAAAATAGTGTTTTCGTTGAAAGCTACTATATTTTATCAACATTCTTGTCCACATAACTCTTAAAATGAACTTTGTTTTTTACAAAACTATTCAGTTTCTTTCTTATATTTTCAACTGTCGGAAATGGGCCTATAAATCTCTTGACCCCTTGTATTGGAATGTACTCGACTGACTTCTAGCTCTCTAGACACTACTTATATTAGAATATACTAGACTGACTTATAAATCTCTGGACACCTCTTATTTTGAATATACTCAACTTTTGGATACATCTCTGGAAACTCCGTACATTGGAATATACTCTATGATCTGATAAATATCTGGACACTCTGTATATTGAAGTATACTTGAAGCTCTGATAAATTTCTGGACATTCTGTATATTAGAGTATACTCGAAGCTCTGATAAATCTCTAGAAGCCTGTATATTGGAATATACTCGACGTTTTGATTTCTGGGCACACTGTATATTAAAATATACTTGACGTCCTGATAAATTTTGGACACTTCCTATGTTGGAATATATTCGACGATCTGATCTCTGGGCACACTGTATATTGGAATATAATTGACGTCCTGATGAATTTTGGACACTCAGTATGTTGGAATATACTCAAAGTTATGATCTCTGAGCTCACTGCATATTGGAATATACTTGAAGTCCTGATAATACCCGTTTAGAGTGGAGGGGGTCGTTCCAAGGGATGTCTGCTGGTATTGATGGAGGGTCATACCCATGCGGCTCACGTTGCTAAAATAGGGGAATAGGGGAAATCAGTATGGGTGTGTGGGTGAGAGTATAGAGGGGTGTGGGAGGGAGCAGAGGCAGTTCTCAGAGGAGAGAGGATTTTCAGAGTTTCGTTTGTTTCCCAATGTCCCATTGGTCTGTTGCGTAACTAGAGTTGAAAGGGTGACTGTGAAACTAATTTAATATTTTCAATTTATTAATTTAAATACAAAATACAAATTCCAAATGTTATTGACAGTTTGATATTATAAAATGTTACTAAAATATTTTTCGTAATGATACAAGTGAAAATAGGATTTATTGAATAAAAAAAATATTTTTAAATTTAAATCTTTTGACAATATAGTAGATTAAAAAATATAACACTATAGTAACACAATCCAATTTTTATAGAAAATTCCTTTTTTTTTATTTTTCTATCTGAGATATTTATGTGCATTTTCTGAACCTACTTGTTATATCAGCACACGAGAATTTCTAGGAGTGACACGGAAAGTGACTACCAATTTTGACGTGAAAGGTTCTTTCACATACCACCCAGGGTTCTTTTAAATACCACGAGATGGGACTGACAGCTTTACTTTCCCTCCGAAGGAAGTTGTGCCACGGGTTTTTTTAACACTCAAGAATAATCCGTAAACCCCGGCTGGGTTTGAACCCACGAACATCAGGTACTGAGACGAGCACTCTACCCCAACTACATCGAGGTCCGATAGATAGACAACTCATTAGATCTGCCTTTACGTATTCATACATCAAGTCATGTAATCTCTAGCCATCACTATTGAAAGATTTTTATCAATAACTATAAACTAATAATAATAACATAATAGAGTGTGCATGAAAGCTTTATTTTCCACTTTCCACTATGAAAATTGGACCATAATAACAATGTGTTTAGGTAGCACGTATTTTTACTTTCTCGCTATCTTACCAGTAGAGAGAGTATTGTGATCATCAAAAATATCGACTCGAGATTTTGATGAATCTCGACATTTCATGACCCCCCTAATATGAAAAAGTGGTTTTAGAATTTCCGTCTGTCTTTCTGTCGATCTGTCTGTACCTCAAACTAGAGCCTAAATTATTTTACCGATCGGGCTAAAACTTGGTATCTAGGGTTTTCATACGGGTTGTACCGAGGGGTTTTTGGAATTAGATATCTACCCTAAAATTAAGGGTATTTTACTGAATGGGAAAAAGAGAAAAAGTCTATTTTCTCAAAATTGGCTTTAACGATTTTGATTAAAGGTCGTATTTAGGCGTTGATTAAGATTATAAATAGACTTACTATTTTCATTTTCTCGTGAAAATTACTTTTAGGGTACTTTACAGAAGCTGAAATTTACGCATCTCCGCAAATATTTGAGATAATAAATAATTTATCATTGCAAAATTGTAGTACTATTAACAATAACAAACTTTTATATGGAATATATTTTTATAAAACCAACAGTTTCTTAGATATTAGAAAATAAATTAATTCAATTCTGTGAGCTTTAGTTGTAAAGATATACTACTTGAGTTTTAACACAGTTATTTTCCAATACCATAGAGTAATTAAATATAAGAAGGTCTCTCAAAAAATTTATGCTTTTTTTTAAATCTCTTAGGAAAAATGTTTGTACAACAATGATCAATCTCCTTCATTTTAGACTCAATAATCAATATTTACATTTTTTATTGGTCAAAATTTATAAATGAAGAATTTAATAGCAAAGCGATGACCTGAAAATTTGCAACACCTAATAAAATGTCGAAAATTTTAACCGGAATCCGAAATTTTAATACGAAGTGTTGACCCTTGTGGACCCAATATTCATCTTTTTTTATCGGTCCAGACATACAATTGAGGACATTAATTCTTTAAAAATAAAATTATAAAATTTAAAACCGAGACTTAAAAAATGTTTTACATAAGTATAGTGCAATTTATTCTTGCGTTTGCTAATGTATATTATTTTGATTCACATATTTTACGAGTTTTGAGTAAATATTTCCATTTTTAAACAATAGAGAGCGAAAGTCCGTGCGGAGTTTCGTAACATTTATTTTTATAACAATTTGTAATTTTACTACTTCAAAACCATACTGTTTAAATTTATCAACGCTTTTATTTTTTTGTTAGCTTGCTATTCCTTGGACGAGGTAAACCTTGAACAAAGCAATTTATTTGATGACGGGGGACACAAAAGACACGGCTACCAACCGTAATTCTATTAATCCTGTTGGGAATCACTCTTACCGCTCCAAATCCCGATGAAATTAATCTCGTAGCATTAAAGGGGATGTAAACAATAGGAAATGTCCGCCCACAAAACATGCTCTCTCAATGCCGCAAGAGTGATACTAATGCATATGTGTGTCTCACATACACCGATTAGTTCCCAAACTCTGGGCCGCGATCCAATGGTCCATCGCAAACAGAATTTTGGTAGGTGACGAAAAGTTTTTTTAAATGTGGATATTTGGTAGGAAATAATTATTTTAAAATAGAATATACTGAAATAAATAGTACAATACACCACACAGAATTTCTTTCTCTTAAATCTCAAATAAAAAAAGTAATTTTCTAATAACTCATTGAATTTGTGAAACGAAATAATATACACTGTTAAAGAAAGTCTTCGCTAAATAACATAAATGTAATAATAAACACTATTACACAAACATTAAATAAAGAGGAGCATCTCTTCCACCAAAGAGCATTGCAATCAATTATATATTTTCAAGTAGTCCATCAAAAATATATGTGTTTTCTTATAGCTCAGAAACTATTGGTTTAAAAAAATTTTTTACAGATTAAAATAAAATTAATTTATACGGTACAACAACTTTACAATCATAAGTTATTTTGTATATTAAATATTTGTGGATATATGAATAAAATTGGAAATTTCTGCTTAATATAGTAGCCTCAAAGTAGTTTTCATAGAAAAATGAAGATTTCCATTTTGTTTGTAATGTTAAACACTGTCTAGATACAAAATTTAATCAAAATCGTCAAAGGGAATTTTAAGAAAATAGATTTCTTCTTTTTTTTCCATTCAGTGAACTAAACTTTAATTAAGGGCTAGATATATAATTCAAAAAAGCTATAAGGGGGAAATTTATTAAAACACTTGATACCAAATCTTAGCCCAATAGGTAAAATGGTTTCGTTCTAATTTAAGATAGAAACAGACAGAAAGACAGAGGGCAACCCAAAAACAACTTAGTCAGTTTCAAGGGATCATGAAACATCGACATCAAAATCTAAAGTACAGATTTTTTTGAAGATCCCAATAATTTTCTCTTCGAGGAGTCGAGAGAAAGTATGTTAGCCCCGTGGCTTCTTTGGTGCCGACTGACAGCTCACAGCTGACTTCTGACACTCAACATTTAGGTATATACCTAAATTTTGACCGTCAGAAGTGACAGCTGCTAAACACAGGTTTTTGCAGATCATATGGTTTGGCGTAGGGATACATAATTTGGTCTGATAAATTTTCAAAACTTTTATCTGTCAGCTGCGAGCTGTCAGTCAGCACCAAAGAAGCCTAGGGGCTACTGTATATAAATGGTACGGAACTCTGCGCGGACTTTCTCGCTCTATTGTTTAAGAATGGAAATATTTAGCCAAAACTAGTAATGTATGTGAAATGAAATAACACTAGAAAAACCCAAGCATAAATTGCACAATACTTATGTAAAACATTTTTTGAGTCCCGGTATTAAATTTAATAATTTTATTTTTAAAGAATTAATGTCCTCATTCGTATGTTTGGACCGATAAAAAAGATCAATTTTGGGTCCATTAGGGTCAACATTTCGTATTGAAATTTCGACTTCCAGTTTAAAATATCGACAATTTATTAGGTGTTGCACATCTTCATGTCATCTCATTGCTATTAAATTCTTCATTTATAAATTTTGACCAATAAAAAATGTAAATATTGACTATTGAGTTCAAAATGGAGATGGATCATTGTTGTACAAAGATTTTTCCTGAGAGGTTAAAGGAAAAACAACATAAACTGTTAGGGACTTACTTATATTTAATTACTCTATGCCATTAGAGAATTATTGCGTTAAAACTTAAGAAGTATTTATTTACAACCAAAGCTCACAAAATCGTATTAATATATTTGCCAATATCTCAGAAACTGTTGGTCTTTTAAAAATATATTTCGTAAATAAGTTTTTTATTTTTAATAGTACTACAATTTTGCAATTATAAGTTATTTAGTATCTCAAATAGTTTCGGAGATGCGGAAATTTCCGCTTCTTTAAAGTACCCTGTCGTCAACCCCGATTTGACTATGGGAGGTAGTAGTTCTCACGTACTCTCTGGATATGGATGTGGTGTCTAGAAGAGCTCGGATAGTAGCGGAGAGGGGTGGGGGGGATGGCAGGAAGGCATGTTCGGCGAGTTACCGCGGTGAACCGGATGGGAAGGATGGTTCGGCGAGTTACCGCGGTGAACCGGATAGGCAGGGTGGTTCGGCGAGTTACCGCGGTGAACCGGATAGGAAGGGTGGTTCGGCGAGT
>CABFOV010002155.1:39442-84521 GCA_902141375.1 Timema poppense
TTTTGAGGTCTCTTGTGGTTAAACGATAAAACCTATCAAAAAATGGATTTCACCAAAGCTAGATTTAAAAAAAAAATTCTATATAGGTTTTCACATTTTCCCCACATTTTTTAATTTTCTGTCATACTTAAGGGACAGCTATAATCATACAATTGTAAAAATAAATCATCCTTCAAAACAACAATCACTGGGGTTTTGGGCGTGAAGTCCTCAACGAGCAGCCGGGGGTTTAGGGACAGAGCCCACAGCGAGCAAAGCGGGTAACATTATAAAAGAAGACAAAAATAATATACGGATACGATAATCGAGTTTCATATCCGTTTCAGTGGTATGGAATCAATGATGTCAACCGGAACCGGATACAACTGCACCCTTTGCACGCGTCTCGTTATGAGACAATGCAAATAAGGCTAAAAATAAATTAATTTAAATAATCCCTTTCTGCCCCACCACTCATTCAAACTATATGGTTTGCGAAATTTTTGGTCGCGGTTCTAAAAAAGGTGGGGAGAGGATTATAAATTTCAACGAAGATTGAAACAACGTGTGCTTTGAGGGTGAAATACTGGCCTCTAATTTCCCAGAATACATGAAAAAAAAAACAATTCAGTTGGAATATATGCATGAGCACTTTCCTTGAGGTGGATTGAAATATAAAATTTTGTAAAATATGGGGTGAATAGTTTATTTAGTTGGGGATTAACCCAGGTCTACAGGCCCCAAACTGAATAAAGTTATCACCCCCTATTATTACCAGTTAGGGGCTAAATTGACCCAATAAAGTCGATACTATTATTAATACTACCCCTTAGAGCTATACGCTTATATACTAATTACGTTAAGAGCTTTAAGGATAAGGAAGGTTACATTTATATTAAGTGTACTCACATTTGCGTGGAGTGATATTAGAAATAAATTTTGGAAAAACCTCCCTCAGTACACCCGAGCAAGATTGGAACCTCGATCTCCCCATCATCGACATTCTAGTCTACTATACGATTAAGGCCTTAGACCATGTGGGCATCGAAGCGGGTAATATAATTTTTACCTGTACCAGTACTATTTTTGTTACCTAACACTACAAAACTCCCGAAATAGCAATTTAGGTTTTTATTATTTGGTTTTAGATTCGTTTTTTTAACTCTAAAGCAGATGTAACAAGTTGTGGCGTGTCTTGATTTTCAAAAGGGCTGACATGAAATGTCAAAGTGAAGTCCCCATTCATTTGGCAATTAGTTGTTCCCGTTCACAACATTTTGTTTACCAAGAATAAAACCCGGATATTCAGGTTTTTTTATCCGAGTATAATAACTTTTAGCGAAAAGTTAAAACGCGTTTCTTTACATATGTAGAATATTTTCAGTGAATAATAGATTATTATAACTTTTATCTCATCACTCGAATTCACTTTCGATTAGTTTGACTTTGTTTCACTTTGAATACAAGAAACTCAATTTGATCAGAATATAATCATTGTTTTGGTCAAATACATAGAGATACTTAAAATTATTTATTTATTTATTCTGGCAATATTAAGGTGTAGCAACTTGTCCTCCAACTAATCAAGTTACAAAATTATTAATAATATAAATATAGTTTTAATTTAAAATAAGTTAATCACGGAAAAAGAATATTTATAGATTAAATATTTAATATTAAATTAGATTATTAAAACTATGCTATATAAATTTGATTATACATCATTATAATCATCATAATCAACATCTGTCGTTCCGTTGATCTTCCAACACTCCAAGACTCTCCTCCAATTTATGTCTGTATAGCCTACTTTTCTTGTATTTTTATTTGAGACCAGTCTTCTTTTATTCTTTCTAAATCTAATTTCATCATTCCGGTAGTTATTATTATTATTATTATTATTATTAGCACCACGTCTTACTACCCGTTCGGGTTATACGCACTTACGCTAATTTGTAATGGACATTCACAAGATGTCTTGTCAGAGGTGAAGGAAGGGTTTGATAATCAGATAAATCTATGCCGGGACCGAGGATTGAACCCTGTACCCCAGCACAGAAGTCTGACACCTTACCCCTAGACCACCAGGTCACCTTATACAATATAAACTTTTTAATCCGAACTAATTGGGAACACAGCTGGTTCAGATTAACATAAATTCGGATTAAGTGGGATCCTACAGGGAATCAGTATTTTCACGAATTTTAAGTTACATTTGAATGTGTTTAGTAAAATGTTTATTTAACTGATATATAGTACGTATTATGTATTGTAATTATTTTTATTAACAGGAAAAAACATTTCCTTGATTACAACATGTAGGTATTATGTATTTATTATCAGATATCACGGTTTATTACAATTATATTTTAAACTTGAGCTTACCCGCCTCAGTGGCGTGTTTAACTAGTGCGCTAGTTTCTTGTTGAGCTAGACTTCTGAGTACGGGGAAACTAGAAGTTCGAATCTAAGTCGGGTTAACTGGGGGGTGGGTTTTTCCTAAGTGGTTTTCCACTCTCCCTCCGCGCAAATGTGGGCTCACTTCCTCTAAATTCAACCTTCCCAATTCTTAACACATTGACGTACTTAAGCGTATAGCCAGAACGGGTAGTAATACGTGGTGCTAAAATAAATAATTAATTAATTAATTAATTAATACACTTTTAGCTTTCATAATCTAAAAATTGAAAAATGACACCTGGACACGGGAATCGAACCTAGGACCTTCGGCTGGGTTCGATTCCCGTGCACAGGTGTCATTTTTAAATTTTCAGAATATGATATCTAAGAGGGAATATCCCCACTAAAATGCATTAACAATAGTTTCGGCTATTAGTTTCACTTTTAGCTTGTTAATCAATAACATACATTTCATTTGACTGAATATCTTCTCCCATTTTATGAAGTGTGTTTGGATTATCCTGAATTTCGGACTACCGGGGTTTGTTCTAATGGGATTAAACTGTATATTCTAGTGTTTTGGTATGATAAAATACCTTCCTGTACGGACTTCCAACCAAATTCACGATAAAAGTGACGCAACCCTTGTCATCCAAAGTATATTTGTTTAAGCTATTGGAAAAGGTTTTCCCATTTGAGGTTGCAGCTATAGCTACAGTAGCCGCGTGACTTCTTTGGTACTGACTGACAGCTCACAGCTGACTTCCGACAGTAAACATTTAGGTATATACCTAAAATTTTGACTCTCAGAAGTGACAGCTGCTAAACACGGGTTTTTGCAGATCATATGGTTCGGCGTAGGGATACATAATTTGGTCTGTTAACTTTTCAAAGCCGTCAGTTGTAAGCTGTGAGATGTCAGTCAGCACCAAAGAAGCCAAGGGGCTACTTTAGTTCCCAATTCTATCAAAAAAATTTTTTTTTCTGTTTCTCTTAGAACGGTCTTCCGTCTGCGGAGAATCCGTACGTCTTCAACGGTGACTTCGTGGATCGTGGTAAGAAAGGTCTAGAAGTGCTTCTCCTACTTCTCTCTTGTCTTCTGATCTTTCCTGACGGCGTCTACCTCAACAGAGGCAACCACGAGGACCATATCATGAATGCTAGGTCAGGTAGACCCATCACCATTCTTTCTTTAGCGCCACCTTTGCACTTTCTTAACCAATTTATCAGATCAGCAAACTGATTTTTAATGAGGGCACTACCCAAGTTATGAAGGTTACAAGAGGAAAAGGGGAAGTCCAATTTGAGTTCAAATTGAGTTAGTGCTTCGATCTGTTAGACAATAATGAAACCATTCTAATGTACTTTAGATTATTGTTAAAAGAGGTTCATATCATATCTAAACTAATTGAAATATAGAGGTATTTGCTGGAGGCCTTATGTAATTTAAGATATAAAAGTGGTTTTGAAAAATGCGTATAGTGCTCACACCTCCCCCATTTCTCTGTACTATTCATATGGCAAGTACTTTTTTTTTGAACAAATAAAATAATAAAATAATATAGCCTTTATTTAATGAAGCCAATGTTTCAATGTGTATTTTATGTTTTTAATAGGCCTCTAATAAGAATTTTTTATTCTCAAAATAATTCCACCTCTTAGATTAGTCGGTATTACTTAGCTAAGTGTATTGGGTTCATTTACAGGCATGGTCGAAAAATGTTTAATTCAGGAAATGAGGGTCCCAATTTCACGGTAATGAATTAATAGCCAGTGGGTTGGAGGTTGCGTCTGATCTATATTAAAGATAGTTGATAGATTTTGAGCTGATGTAATCAGTCATTTCATAAAGTTTATGTTATATACATACCAAAAACCCACAATAACTTGATATAAAGACGTTTCATATACGTTTTCTCTGAAATATAGGAGCGTTATCGAAGTATGTTGCTTTGGCTCTTTAAATGTCTTTGAAAATAAAATCCCTAATTATACCAGAATTTGTTTATGTCTCTAAAACAAATCTTGGTAGAAACTTTGTCTTCAACGTTGGATGAGTGACTTATTTTGTTCGTTACCCCTCCAAGAGTTTTGAAACAAAGCAGAGGGGATTAAAGCGAATAATCCAAGTGGATAGGTTGATGAGGATAAGTTTTAAGAAAATGAAAGAGCTTTTAATCGTAAAGAAGTCGTTATTTTAATAAACTTAATACTGAGTCCTATTAGAGTTTAAAAGCTCAAGCTATTTTGTTTTAAATATTAAGTTTTACATAAGGGTCGCTCATGAGATACTCTATGGCAAGGGTTGGCAACTACACTGGCTATCATCGCTGGGGCATCTGCATGGATACTATTGGGAAACGACCTTGCCATTTTATCGTTTTTGTGTGGTCAATCTTCCATCAAATATAAGAAAAGTTTCGCAACAATGGTTAGTAGAGATTGCCAGTAGCTCCTTCTTAACACAGAACACAAACTTGAGTCAAACCTGAGAGAGAAGAGTGTTAACAATTATTGTTAACCGAGAGCGCGCGAAGATAAAGCTTTTCTCCATAAGACCTGTAGTTCCCTCAGCGATGATATTGGGTGTGTCACGATTGACGTATCTTTTCATTTGATCGTGTAAGAAAACTACATATTCAATAAAAGTGAATCTTTGAGTCTTTTTTAAACTCCCAATGTTCATCAACTCACCACATGCCATTGCCAGTCAGATACTCAACAAATTGCCACGCGTCTCCCTTACCTCAAGATCATGGCATCCATGTGCATCGTGTCGTTGCAAAGATCTACCATGATTATTGTGCAAGCAACTAAACTCTACGCTGCTATATCGCTATTTCGCTAGTCTTTTGTTTTTACCATCAAACCGTTTGTTACAACCATACCCTGGTCATTCTCCATCTTACAGCCGTATACAGCACTTTGTGTCTCACTTAACGACTTTGGTAAGTTGGTTTGTTTATCATATTGTGTTTAAAATTCATTATTATACGTTAGTTTTCTGGTTTCTATACTCATGTTCAATAAAAATTTGTCTTAATGGTTCTTTAATTTAATTTTACATTGGCAATGAATATAGTATCAATTATACCGAAACATGTCGGCCGGATTTGAATCAGCATTCTTCTAATCGCTGAATATCAAACAAAGGAGAAACTGTACTGAAAAATTTAAAGAATTGGATTTGATGCTTAACTTATACTTAAAAAAAATTTCAAATGTGTTAACTAAAATATTCAAATAAATTTTTTTTTACCAATTTGGGTTATACTAAAACCTACGATTACCAAAATGATTTAACTATTTAATAATGTTGATGTATTAAAACTTGGTTTTTATACTTAATTTTTGTCCAACATTGTAATTATATTTTAATATGTTGTTTGTGTATTTTTAGACTTGTCGTCAACACATGTTTTATTTTACAATTTGTTGATTAGGTTATTGCAATGTATGAGATTAACTTTACACATGACACTTTGTTGTGCGCTCTAAGCACAATTTAACCACACGTTTGAACATTAAATCCATTCAATTTTAACCACAAATTTTTATAATATATTTAATTCATTATATTATTTTTCAATTTATACATTTGTTATTGCAATCCTTAGGTTTTATCTAAGTTTTAACCAAAATTTTATAATCAATTTAATTTATTATACATTTCAATTTATATGGTGGGTATAGCAATGCAGAGGTTTTATCAAAGTCTTAGCCAAGCCAAGCCAAGCCAAGCCAAGCCAAGCCAAGCCAAGCCAAGCCAAGCCAAGCCAAGCCAAGCCAAGCCAAGCCAAGCCAAGCCAAGCCAAGCCAAGCCAAGCCAAGCCAAGCCAAGCCAAGCCAAGCCAAGCCAAGCCAAGCCAAGCCAAGCCAAGCCAAGCCAAGCCAAGCCAAGCCAAGCCAAGCCAAGCCAAGCCAAGCCAAGCCAAGCCAAGCCAAGCCAAGCCAAGCCAAGCCAAGCCAAGCCAAGCCAAGCCAAGCCAAGCCAAGCCAAGCCAAGCCAAGCCAAGCCAAGCCAAGCCAAGCCAAGCCAAGCCAAGCCAAGCCAAGCCAAGCCAAGCCAAGCCAAGCCAAGCCAAGCCAAGCCAAGCCAAGCCAAGCCAAGCCAAGCCAAGCCAAGCCAAGCCAAGCCAAGCCAAGCCAAGCCAAGCCAAGCCAAGCCAAGCCAAGCCAAGCCAAGCCAAGCCAAGCCAAGCCAAGCCAAGCCAAGCCAAGCCAAGCCAAGCCTAGCCTAGCCTAGCCTAGCCTAGCCTAGCCTAGCCTAGCCTAGCCTAGCCTAGCCTAACACCCAAAAAGGATCAACTCAAGTTTTCAGAATTTGTCTTAGGTCATTATGTTGGCGAGCATGAGAATTTTCCACCTGAAATATGAGCCATTAACCAAAATAACGTATCTTTATGAGTTGCTAAAATAAACGTATATTTATTTATAAAAATATTATGCTATAATATGTACTAATGCAATACTTATTTGCCCTAAAAATGGAATGTGGCGAGTTGATGAGATTTCCAATATATTAGAGTGTGGGCAAGTTGATGGTTTGAGGCGAGTTGATGACTGCCGTTAAGAAAAAGCTGAACAAATTATTTTGATATATTCATACGTCAAGTCGTGTGAGCTTCAGCTGCCAGTTTTGTTATATTATCAATGCCTTTAAAATGATATTAATTATCAACATTGAAAAGAAAACTTTTTTTATTTTCTATTTTCTCAACATTTCTTCCTACCATAATCCAAGTAGACGTGTTGTCTATAAAATTAAGGTGGAAAGGAAGACAACAAGATATAAACGCAGTAGTATTGCAGTTTTTATTGAAAAAAAAAACTCGGGTGGGGATGGTCAGGGGCACAGTATATAAAATATTGCTAAGTTAAACGTTTTTAGATTTGATTTGATTTGATTATTTTCATTTAAAGATCTAAAATTCTTGAAGATTTATCATGATAATCTTGGAATTAAAAACGAAGACGTTAAAGAAAATGTATATTAAATGTTTGTAGAAGAGACAAATGATAAGTTTCAGACAAATAAACAGACTGGTAAAAAAAGAGATGAGCTCAAAAAATACTGGCATGGACACCACCCGAGATGAGGAAAAGGATGACCAAGAAGAGGTTGGTGAGATGATATCAACAACGCAATGTTTTCAAGAACATAACAGAAGACGAATATTAAAACGAAGCTAATTTGAGAATGGGTAATGGGTTGGTCAAGACATATGTTAGCAAAGAACATTGACCCCAAAAAAAACAGCAACTTTAAAATTGATGAGTTTTTCCTCTGAAATTTAAGAATTTATAAACCAAACTCCTTTATTCTTATTTTAAAGACAAAAACCTGAAAGTTGGTTTTATGTGATTTCTATCCATCGAGCGCTAGGCATGCACTCAGCTCATAGTCTGGCTAGTGCTACATACACCATCTGGTAGAAATCTCATTAAATATTATATTTTAGGAAGTATGGTAGTTCCCTGTTGCCTCCCACACTGAATCCCTATAAGCGAGCGGGAAATGGGTTACCAATTTTGATGGAAAGGTATTTTCACATTACTTTCATAGTTCTTTTACATGTCACACTTTACATTAGATAAGTCAGCTTTACTTCCCCTCCGAAGAAATTTCTACCACGGATTTTTATCGCTCAAGAAAGTCCGTTGACCTCAGCTGGTTTTTAACCCCTGAAAATCTGGTCCTGAGGCGAGTACTTTACCCCAAAACTATCAAGAATGACCAAATTACTTTTTTTTTAAATATTTTATAACAGAAATAAAGTATTACTTTAGTAGATAGGTTTAGTTTGAATTACTGCATGAAGAAAATCAACCATTTCTTGAATATCTTTCATGAGCATCAAGTAATTTGTACAAGACTTTTTTTATTTCATTTAAAAAAGATTTACATCACATTGCATTGTGTTTATTAAATTTATTCATGAACTATTGATATTATTATTTGTAGAAAAATAAACTAAAAGCAGCAACTGAAAAACTATTTTATTTAAAAAATCTGTTTGCTATAAAGAAAACAGCTGAAAATTCCAAGCTTAAATCAAATTCCCTTTCACCCAGCTTATGTAGCGTCACGTCTGGAATGTTGACACCTAGGAAGAACTTAATCATAGACCCTCATGCATCGGGAGAACTACTTTTTCTCTGGGTACTTTTTTATTTTATTTGATAAAATCGTTGCATATGCAATAGGTTGTCAACTTGGTTCCCCGGGGAAGCTGGTTGTTTACTGTGTGCGAACTGTTCCTCATTAAGTCAACAGCGATGTGCAAACACCTCGATTCACAATGGTTCTCCAAATCCTTCAACCCCTTTCTCTTTTACCTCACCTACCCCTACATCACTCTTCGAGTATGCTGGATACACCAAAACAACCCAGATAGACAGTTCCATCGCATAAATTAATAAAATTACCTCATAGTGAACTTTGGTCCTGTAGCATCGACCTGCTTATCAATTCTCAATTATTTCAGGTTGAGTCTAATATTCCGTTACTGTCAAAGCGATATAAATATAACTTGAGCCAGAGGATACATTATATCGTCTGCTAATGCTGCACATAATCACCCTAAAATGTATTCAAAACCTGTTTTGAGAAAAGTTCTATATAATGAAGCTTCACTCATCTCTATAGTTGAAATTATTATTATTATTATTATTATTATTATTATTAGCACCGCGTCTTACTACCCGTTTTATAGTTGAAAGTTCACAAGTCAAACACAGGCTATCAACTTTCCTTAATACATTTTAAGCTTTAAGTGTACATTTATTTTCCCCCTCCATACCACGATGATGACTTTAAAATTACTCTTTCCCAGCTCGGTGTTTTTCTCAGCTCTAAAAAATGTGTGGTCGTGGAACGGTATATTTAATTTATTATTAAATTGTATTAATTCAAAAAAATTTTTTTTTACCAATATGCAGTAAACAAAATAGATTCCCATGGTGATATAAATAAAGTATTTACTAATTTTACCCAACTTCCTGGACCTCCAACATTTAGAATGAATGGTCGTTTTACAAAATCGGTTAAGCCATGTTCTTGTAAATTCATTTACCAAATATGGTCTTATCAATATTTTTTTTTTTAAATATATGTATTATTATACCTAACGTCAGTGTTATCCGAACTGGTTATCAAGTGGTCTAAGGCATTTGACTCGCAACACACGTCTTGTTTACCATAGTCATGGGACAATAATCACTTTCATATTGAAGTATTTATGGTAGAAGGATTCAAAGGTGTTTTGGTTCAATAATTTAAATTAGCTAGCAATTATTTTGACAACTTAGTTGGTTAAAAATATCCATAAGATAAAAAAATATTTTAATTTCAACTCTTACTTCAAACAAACACAATATTTCAGATATTATGTGCTTTATTCGCGACTGGAGCTACGATTGTAATCAGCCTCGGAACAATATTCCTCAGTCTGCATTCGAAATATGAAAGGAATGATAATTTCAATCGTAATGGGACTCGGATTAACAAAATCCCCACTGGATACCTGTTCATCAACGCCAATCTTTTTGTGTCCTTACCTACAGAATAATTAATATCTTACTTTATACCTACAAACAACTACATGGCATCTTTTTTTTAAAAAACATAGCTTATAGCATTCTTTTGTTGTACTTTTAATCAAAGTTTAATTTGTTCATATAATAATATTTTAATAAAAGTAGGCATTTTTAACCCTCTTAAGTGTAGTCGGCTACTTTATACGAGTCTTTCCCCTTAATATATTGAAATATTGTATACTCCATTTACGGTAGGAGTTACTCTCTGAAAGATCTTTTTTCCTACCAATATCCTACTATATAATAGATTTCTGGTAGGCAAAAAGGCCTTTCAGGAAACAATTCCTACGGTGAACATACTATACATATGTTGTATGCATATTAAATAATATCTGACCAAAATAATTTCATTCAAAAGAAAAATGAATACTTTAATAATAAACTACGTGACCTGGCGGTCTAGGGGTAAGGTGTCAGACTTCTGTGCTGGCGACCGGGGTTCAATCCTCGGTCCCGGCATAGATTTATCTGATTACCCAAACCCTTCCTTCACCTCCGACAAGACATATTGTGAATGTGGGGAATGCCAGGTCTCCACCGTGGTTCGGATTCCACGTTAAACTGTAGGTCCTCCATTTCATCTCACAATCACCCTACCATTACACATTAGCGTAAGTGCGTGTAACACTAATGGATAGTAAGACGCGGTGCTAATAATAATAATAATAATAATAATAATATACTACATGGCTCACCACAGTTACCGAATGGCAGCTGAAATTAAATTTTATTTCATCATCTTTAGGACCATATGATCATAGTGGTTAACTATAAGCCGATGCTCTGGTTCGATTCCAGGTTGTATGAATTTATTTAATATATTATAGAGTTTCGTCCTGATCTTCAATTAATAGGAGTCCAATCAATAGTATTTGTAATCGGCCCTGGGGTGTAGTGGTCAGTGCATACGGCCACGAACCTAGCGGCCTCGGGTTCGATTACCGGCAGGTATCCTGAGTATTTTCATCACGAAAGGATAACTACCCCAACGGTCACCAAGATTGGTTGGTTAGGCTTAAGTAATTGGCCTGGTTCTACATCCTCATACTCACTAGCATCATCGTCTCATTGGGATATGGAAGAAACATCACGGAAAGTACAATAGAATATTCCCTGTACAGTTTATTACTGCTAGCTAATATCTCCACTACTACAAACTACAATAATGATGTAGCTCATTCATGCAGAATATAATAATGTTGGTTGAAACTAGTTTGTAAGCCACTTTCACCCACATGGCTAACCACGAAGGCTAGGGTATTACACTCTCGAAATACTATTTTTAGTCTGACTAAAAAAATACCACTAAAAAAACAGATTTAAACTGATGAAATTAAAATGGAGAAGTAAGAAGAAGTAATAATGGCAAAGCGAAAATAGTCTAAAAAAATAATATAATCTATATAAGACATAAAATTTTCATTTCTAAATTGACAAATCACGGAATTTGAAGCTCATTCGCTCTCTCTTGTTTAGTCTATATCTTCTCTCTCACTTGATAGTTCTCGTGGTTGCTACTAAGGGCGCTAGATTGAACACAACCAAGGCAATAGCCTCCGTACGTGAAACAAGGTTCGGAAATAATACCAGTCATCTTGACGAAGATTGAAACGATTAGATTTTAACCCACACTGGTATTGTATTCACATGCCATTGTTTATTAATATATTTCCATGTATTTTTATATTCGTAGAACGTCGTATTTGTGTATACAAGATACATTATGGTGATACGCAATTCTTGACAAATTTTCTAATCTCCTATTATGAATAAATAATATATGTATACAAACAATTTTACGAGAAAATTATTAAAATAGCCAGGAGACAGATCTGTTATGTCAAACATTTTCCTCATTCCGTGGTCGACTGACCAGTGTTCGAAACAAGGGAGGTTGGTCATAGATTAACCTTGTGTTCTCTGTCAGCCAAGCGGAATATACCGATATGCAGTCAGTATAGTTTGGGAGATACAGTAGTTAAAATATGACATGACTAGAAGGAGGTCACTAGTAAATTAACGTGTTTTCTTGTCAGCCAAGCAATATATGCTGATATGTATTGAGAAAAGTTTGGGAGATACAGTAGTTAAAAGATGACATGACCAGAGGGAGGTTGAACGTAGGTTAACCTTGTGTCCTCTCTCACACAAGTGAAATATGTCAATATTCAGCCAGTATATAATTAGAAACACTAGTATTCAGATTACATGACCCGTGGAAGTCTGGTCATAGTCTAACTCAAGTGTTCCTTGTCGTCAATGTGGAACATGTCAATTTTAGGCCAGTACAGTTGAGGAGTAACAGTAGTCTTAATATGACATGGCCCAAAGGAGGTAGCAAGCATTCCCTTATAGTCCACTTTAAGGCGTATAAATAAATCATATCTACTCTTCCTTTGATTTGATAAACAACAGTAAAAGCCATGCCATCTTACGACTACTATAACCTATGGGGGATTATTCAGTTGTATTACTGTCAATATGGTTTTTGTGGGTGACACTAATAATAGGCTCGCATTGTACACATATAAGGACTATGAAATTGCTATGGATGATGACATAGTTGAGCTATTTGTATCGGTATAATCTCGGTGTGGTAGCGCTTTGTGGCGGGGAATATCTCTTTATAATAGTCTTGCAGTCCCGCACGGCACTGCCCATCACCCACTGTGGTATAAGAATTATATTAGCCCCCCCTACCCCTCCATGCTGCCCATTACCCACTGTGGTATGGTAGTTATATAAATCCTCTTTATTCCCTATACCGTGTGAATTTCAAAAAATCCGGCCTTATACATTGTCTACATCATAAAGGGAACCTCTGTGCAAAATTTCAGATTTCTAGATCCAAGGGTTTTGGCTGGGTGTTGATCCAATAAGAAATAAGGCAACTTTACAGCGAAAATATAAATCCTGTTTATTCCCTATCCTGTGGAAATCTCGGAAAATCCTGAAAATATTTATTATTGATTATAATTAATTACCTACTTGCATGACAAATTTGAAGTCTCTAATAATTATAATTACGGAAATGAGTCAACTTTAAAGTGAAAATATAAATCCTCTTTATTCCCTATCTCGTAGTAATTTCAAAAAATCCGGCCCTATTCCTTGTATACATCATAAAAGGGAACCTCTGTGCTAAATTTCAGCTTTCTAGGTCCAAGGGTTTGGGCTGGGCGTTGAGGAGTCAGTCGGTGAGTCAGGAATTTTATATTTATAGATAGATTTTGAGGGAAAACAAATCTATTTAGGAATGTTAGATTTAATATATTAGCTGTATTGAGTTGCTTCATTTAATGGTGAATATTAAGGTAACAAGTACAATCCGATTATTATCATATAAAAATCTTTAAAGGAAATATAAACTTTTTTTTGTAATCAACAATGATAATGTATTAATATATTATTATTATTTGTATAACTATTGATAATATTAAATCTGACATCTGTATATCACATGACTGGACTATTGAATACGTGGAATATATTTAGAAACTTTTATAACAGTCATATTTGTATGTATACATTGGACTATATTATAACCGTAATAAAGTCGACATGTTTTGTTTGACAAACTAATATGGATTCAATATTTTTAATGCTTTGAATAATTTTAATTATGAACCTGCATTGGTGGTCACGGAGACTAAACGTGATATTCATATATTCTAATGAGAAGGTTCGAGTTCGGACTCCGGTTGGGTGTACTAAGGGTGTTTTTTTCCCCTAAATGTTCTACCACTCTACCTCCCAGCAACTTTTGATACATTTCCTATAATTGTGTTTTTCTCATCTCTATTTCATTTGTGAAGTTAGGATAAATATGGACAGACCGTACGAAGAATAACGTGTGGTGAAAAAAATTATTGTGTTTACAAAGAATTTAGATGTTTCAAAATAAGTATTTGTTGATATTATTTTTAATATTGACTTTTTTATTGGTAAAAATTACGATAAATTAAGAAAACCGACAGTGGGATACCTCGGTTTGATTCCCTACATAGCTTAAAATAATTAATTTCTGAAAAGAAAAAATATTGAGAAAAGAGAAATTCAAGTTTATTAGAAATAAACAAAAATGTTTATATAATTATTGTTATAGCTAGCTGCATTGAAATATGATTAAGATACAATATTAAAAATTATTAATACCTAATTCAGTAATCAATCGGTATAAAGCGTCAATCTCAAGTTGGACTGGCCTGCTGAGGACGGGGAAATTGGGGCTCGAATCCCAGTTGTGTTTACTGAGGATATATTTTCCTCAATGATTTTCCACTTCCCTTCCAGGCAAATGTGGGTAAATTAACTCTAAAGTGCTTCTTTCCTCTTCCTTGCCCTTTTATTACTCGTACTATGCGTATACCCCAAACGGTTGATAAAATTAAATTAATATATATATATTTGTTTATTAAACCCATTGATATTAGCCTACACTGCATTATTTTGGTCTCTTTAGTGTCACGTTTATTGATTGATTGATTGATTGATTAAGTTTGTAAGTAATGTGATTTTTTTTCATTCTTAGATTTTTAAAATAACATTAAATAGCCTAAATATATGAGAGATTCTCATTTTATAAAATTGTATTTTTACAGGTATGGATTCATTCGAGAAGTTAAATTAAAATACAGGGTAAGTCTTATAATTTAATTTAATACAATTTAACAGTGGATTTTTTAATTTGTATAGAATTTAATTAATGTGCCTATTTATTGTGACTAAGAATAAATATTCTTGATGAATGTTTTCCCTAGCTCATAATAAATTCCTTCTCCCGAAAAAACGAAAAGAATTGTCATATGTAGGCCAAGAGTCAAACTCTCAGATATCAAATCATTTTTGGAGTGATCATTTGTGTTTTAGGTTTTATTCCAGCTCTTTTAATGTTTATGTGCATCACGTCAGAAATAGGTCCAAATATTCACATATGTGCAATAGTGGGGTAAGGCTGAACAAAGTAGAATATAAGGAGAAATGTAGTACCTTTATATGCCTGAAGATAACGTTTTTAAATGATCCTACACTATTATGCCAGTCACGTTTATTTTGTCGGAAATGGTGATGGTTACATTTAAAAAAATATTGAGTAAAGTATTTAGTTTGAAAATTTATGTCTCTGGAACCAAGTGTTTCAAATATAAAAAGGTCCCAGGGACACAAGTTAATCCACTAGTCTTGAGCCGGACCTCGTCATAAATGGCTAATTTTGGTCTAGTTATGATACATGCATTTAATTGTGACTGAAATAATAAGTGGTAATTTAAACATGTTTAGTGTATAGTGTACAAGTTTTCCTAATAAAATATAGGCCTATTAGATTTGATAAGTCAATATAAAGCAGATTTAATAAGAAGTTTAGCATTAATATTAGTTGGTGCTTTCATGGATTTTTCCCACGCCATTCAAAACTAAGTTTATCGACAAAAAACATAAATTTTACTACTGTAGAGATTAATTTTCCTAAAAACTCTTATGGACTGCAAAATATAAGAGTAAATAAAATATAATTTCCATCTGATAGTTATAAACCCTTGATTAAACATTTGCAGTAATCTTCAAGATTGTCTCGTCCCAAATTATTTCTTTTTTGTTCATTTTCGTTTCATTTACTAGCCCAAAAATAATTTTTATGAGTTACCTCAATATTATCGATGTAGATAGTAGCTTACGTAAATTGTGCTATAAGTTTAGAAAATGCATCTTATTCTTCTAAAATTAAAATAAGAAATCCTTTCAGGAATGATAAGGAAACATTTTTTTTAGCACCAACCACCCATTCAGTTTTCAGATTATACACATATGTACTAATTAAGTTTGGTGAGCTAAGAATTAAGGATGTTGAATTTAGAGTAAGTGTAACAACATTTGCGTGGAAGGAGAGTGGAAAATATTCTTGGAAAAATCACCCTCAGTAAATCCAACTGGGATTCGAACCCCAATCTCCCTGTCGTAGGAAGGCTAGTTTATTGCGAAAGTGACGCTTTAGACCATGCAGCTACTAGAACAGGTTAAAATTAATTAAAGCGTAGATATTTTTATTAAATAAATTAACAGATCTTATAAACTTTATAGTTTCAAAACTTGTCAACTTCATTTAAAAATATATATTTTTAATGTCACTTACATTAAATACCTCATTAGATTCATCAACTTAAATAGATTCTAAAACTATTATTTCTTTATTCAAGCAATTAAAAGTGAATATTTGCAGCAACTCACTAACGCCGTGATACGTTTAGTTTCAAAATATATTAGATTTAAGCCTCTATTTTTTTTAAAATAAAAACTCATTAAATCTCTATAAATCAAGCATGGTATGAAAACCTTTTTCTTTCCCAGGTTTGAACTTTCCTCCAATTAATATATTTTTATTTTTTTTATGGCTTGAATCGACAGGAATATTTCAAATTATTTTTTTTGTCGTGCACAGCCGTGATATTATCAAAAAGTTACATCCAGTCTAGTTGTTTTAGAAGTATTGAGTAGATTATAAAACCAAAAGCATATGGATATATAATTAACAATCCAAATAATATGATTGAACTGAGGAAATATTAATATGTTTTATTTAATTCTCAAGCTTGTATGGATTTAAACAAACGATTGTTGTTTGAATTTTGCTTATCAATTATCTAATTAATTTGGTGAATATAGAAAGTGCTGATTTTGGTTGTAGTCCGAGCATAGATTCAGATTATTTTTAAGCTGATTGAGTGTCCAAATAATTGAAAGCTATCACACGGTTTTAATGTTGTAATAAAATATCTTGAAACGTTTTCAGAAAAAAGAAATGTCACTCATTATCACTTGAAGTTGAAAATCCAGTGAAGGGGAAGTATAGAAGGGCTTTGCAATTTTTTTTATTCTGGTAAAATAAATATAAAAATGAATTGAAAATATTTCTTCTATTTGATCAATAATTTAAATAATGTAATTTTTATACATTTTTCTACAAGTATAAAATTAGGAATTCACAATATACCTAATTTATTAAATAATAAATCACAGTAATGGTCTAAGTCAGACACTATTTTTATTTAGATATTACTTTTAAACAGTACTTTGTTATATGTTTTAGCAAATTTTTAGTTCAAGCTTCTCCAAGTAAATTAATAACGTTGCCAAATTTGGTCTCAATAGGCGAAAAACTTACAATACTAGATTGTAAGATCAATATTTGAACTAGACCACTAAATTCGCGGGGGTGGCCGCGTGGTCTAACGCGCTACTCTCACAGTATGCTAGACTGCCGATGAGGGGGGTATTGAGGCTAAGGTAGGGTGTACTAAGGGTGCTTTTTACAAAATAGTTTTCCACTTTCCTTTCACCCAAATGCGGGTACACTTCCTGTAAACACAACTTCCCCAATTACTAAAACCATTTGCGTAATTAGTGAGCGCAGACATTAAACGCCGAACTAGTAGTAAGACACTGTGCTAAAAAAGACATTTCTTTACTGCACTCTCTTCTTAACCCCTTTATCCTTCACCAAACCCCCTTTACAATCTTACTAACCCTCCTTCCTCTGTTCATTAACTCTTTCACCCTTCCCCTAACCAACTTCGGGTAGTAAGACGTGGTTCTAATAATAATAATAATAATAATATTAATAATAATACAATCTTTCTAACCCTCTTTCCCCTCTTTACTAACCCCTTGTCTCTCCCTTCCGGATCTAGTTGCCCTTCCCTTACCCGCCTTTATCGTCTTTTTCATTCCCAGACATCTTTTTACCTATTCTCCTTCCGTGTGTATTCAGGTTGAGTTTCATATAAAGCACTTCGTAGAGATTGTTTTGACAACGTGATCTAATACGTCATACTTGTGATAGAGAGGATTGGTCGGTCAGATTTTGAATATTTGTTGGATGAAATGTTATTCGAAATGTTATCTAACAGGGTGTTCTCGAATTACAAAATAACTTATAACTGGTAGCCGGTCTACATGAATTGCGGAATAGCCTGTAATCCCATTCAACTACTAAACACCAACCCAACCTGACCTAACCTAACTTAACCTGACCTAGCCTAGCTTAACCTAATCTAATCTAACCTAACCTAGCTTAACATAATTTAACCAAATCTATCCTAGCTTAACATAATTTAACCTAACCTAGCCTAGCTTAACATAATTTTATCTAACCTAGCCTAACATAACATAACCTAACCTAGCATAACCTAACCATGTTCTATTTTGAACAAAGTCATTGCGAGTTTAATTTTTACTCCACATTTCGTGTGCACCGACCTACCATTATGGACTGTCCATCTGCAACTAGCACTAGAAGCTGACGCACTTCCTACAAACCAATTTGACCGCCTTAATTCTGTCAATTATTCCTTAGTGTTAGATATAATAATTAAAAAATAAAATCATGCATTCAATAATACAAACTAAACATATTATTAATAAACTTTTCTACAAGAATTTGATATATTTTTACTTTCTTCCAAAATCATTTCCCCGTGAAAATTATTTAAGGGTACTTTACCTAAACATACATTTACGATTTCGAATATATATCCTCAACTATTTCAAATATAAAATAACTTAACGCTGTTAAGTTTTAGTAATCTTAAACATGAAACACTTATTTGAAATATAACCATATAAAACCATTAGTTTGAGGTATTGACATATACATAGATTTTCTACGAATACTATTGAAAATGATAGCTATTCTCTTTGGTGGGCAAAGAGATGTTATTCTTTTCTCAATGTTTCTGTAACAATGTATATTGTTTCATCTAGGCTCTATGGTGGAGTGTTTCTTCAACAATATATATTATTTCGTTTCACAAATCTTGCGAGTTTTTAGTAAATGTCTCTATTTTAATATAAACGAGAGATAAAGTATGTGCTCTGTGCTGTGCTATGATGTACAATTGATTACTCAAAGAGATACGAATTCATATTTTTACGATTAGATGTATTTATTTTTCAAAGCTTTTTTTTATTTGTTACAAATGAGCAATATAATAACGCTGCGTTTCAAAAAATCAAATATGTAAATGTGAAGAATGTTTGGGAACGTAAGTTTACATCATATAAAGAGCTCTTTGACTACAGTTTCCCATCTTAATATTTGAACTACGAAATTTTCTTTTATAAATTTCCTTGGCTCCCTTTGAGATGTGAAAAGAATCAAAAGTCAAACACAAGACTCGTTTTGAAAAAAAAAGACAAGAAAAACGAAACAAGTTGAATAATGTTGAAAAAAAAAGAATAAAGTTGCTACCCACTTTGGTGGCCGCATGGTCTAATGCGCTACTCTCGCAATTAACTAGACCACTTATGACGGAGAGATTAAAGTTATATCTCAATCGGGTGTACTAAGGGGGCTTTTTCCTAAATGGTTTTCATCTCTCTCTCCTCTTAAATGTCGGTACACTTCTTCTAAGTTAATCCTTCATCATCTATAACACATTAGAGTAATTAGTACATAAGCGTATATACCGAAAGGGTAAAAAGATGCGGTTTAAAAAATAAAGATAAAATTAACGGTGATTGTTTGTTTAAAAGAACTCTAAAACTCTAAATTATTGAGAAATGTGTAAATATATATTCTCTCTAATTATTTATAAATTATGTTAGATTAAATCTTATGTTCAATGATTTAAATTAACATTCCATTTAAATATATTATGTATCTATGAACCCTATTACCTATTATATACTATTAAATAATTAATGGTCAAGAAATTGAATTTAAACCATAATTATTATGGTCTTTGTTTATTAATATAAAATCATCCACCTAAGCTAAATCAACCTTAATGGGGTCCTATTAGGAAGGGGGTGTAGGGACGCGAGATAAGGGCAGAGTTTTTGCAGTTTTTATAAAAAAACAGGTGAACTGGTGGTCTAGGGGCAAGGTGTCAAACTTCTGTGCTGATGGTCCGGGGTTCAATCCTCGGTTGCGGCACAGATTTATCTGATTACCAAACCCTTCCTTCACCTCTGACAAGACATCTTGTGAATGTGAAGAATGACAGGCCTCCACCATGGTTCGGATTCCACGTTAAGCTGTAGGTCCTCCATTTCATCTTACAATCACCCTACCATTACTCATTAGCGTAAGTGCGTACAACCCGAATGGTTAGTAAAACGTGATGATAATAATAATATAACAAAACTATTTTTTTGGCCTAAAATAAGTCAAATTATTTCTCAATTGAAAGATATGGTTTAATTTTTCTTCACATGGTAATATAAACAGTTGTTGAATATCTGAGCTTAGTGGCATTAGATGATACATTTAATAAATAAAGAGAAAATGTCGTCATTATATTCCAGGACACCCTTGACAGGTATTTAACAACTGTCAAGGTCACAATGTAAAGAAATTAAACTCTGATTTTAATGAAGACTCATTTATTTTGACCGAAAAAGTATTTTAACATAAATACTTAAAAAAACTTTTCTTATCTTGGGAAAAATCATTCAAAATGCATCCAACCGGGATTCGACCCCTCCTACCTCCCATTCACAGGAAGTCTCGTATATAACTAGAGTGACGCTTGGACCATAGCTCTACCAAAGTAGGTTAGGTGCATTTTTAATTTTAGGGTGAACAACTTCAGTGGTCGAACGGTTCAAGGCATCGGTCTCGTGTTAGACAGGCCTACTGATGACGGGGAAATCTGAGTTTGAATCCCAGTCGTTTCTACTAAGGGTAGTTTATTTTTCCAAATGGTCTTCCACTCTCCCTCCACGAAAATGCGGGTATATGACCTCTAATTATCATATATGCGTATCACCTGGACAGATAGTAAGACGCGGTGATAAGAATTTTATGGAGTGGAAAAAAGGAGAAGGGGTGAATAAAATTAATAAATCTCTCAGAATTTTCATTCTTTAATAAATAGTGTAGTGTTGGTATATGCCTCTTCAAATGGGCAGTGCCCTTAGGCTATTAAATAATTTGGAAAAAAAAAAGCTTCCCTGCCTTTCACTGAGAAAAAAAGGGAGAGAACTTTTGAATCGCCTGAAACTAAACCTCACGTTCAGAGCTTTGTCGACATATTTAATGAAGCTGAAAATGTGTGTAGAACAAAAGATTACAGGATGCATCCTATGGGAGCGTGTTTCATGAGGATATTCACCGCCTGTGATGGGGGGAGGGGGAGGAGGGGAGAAGGGGGTGGCCATAGGCGGGGAGAATTGTTTGAAGAGAGGAGGCGTAACTTTTTTTTTACCTTCATTTTAATGCTAAATTTTTCAGTTTCTAGAAGTGTTGAAAGATGTACAGTGCGATTCTTATGTAAAAAATGTGTACTAAATGATGGGGATGACGTGAAGTTGTACATGAAGATGCCTTCATGAGAAAGAAAAATTTTAAGTATAAAACTGGTGAAATTTATATTTAAATTAATAAAAAAAAAGTGTATATTCTTACAAATACCAGTGAAAAAAAATCAAACAATCACTGTTAACTACAAAGCTATAAAAACCATAAGATTTACAATTATTTTTGGCAAGAAAATTATATTATTCTCTCATTATTATAACTTGAACGTTGTTTAATTCAATTTGTCCCAACACTTAAATAAAATAAGTGATTAAGTACAGCTAAGCATTTAGATTATTTTATTATCACTTAAAGTTAAACCTATTTTAAACAGGAACGAACTTGGTGTAATTCTTTTTTTTTATTTTGGAACTTAGTTAATATGAAACCGGCCCTAATTATAATTATGTAGTGGGACTTGAACCCAAGCCATAGATGGTGATGTCAACCGTTACATTATTATTTTGTCCCAAAGTAGGAATGAAAGCTGAACCAACATATCCTATACTCTTAAAAACTTTCACCGTCCGTGCTAAATTCCTCGCTTTCTATTTTAATATGAGTCAAAACCAACTTTATGTGATGTGATTTGATACAGATAGTTAGGCTACGTTATAAATGTTACGAAGCAGAAAAAATTAAAAATGGATGGGCATTAAACTATCCAAATACTTCCTTCTAAAATCCGAGCTAAATATTATTTTTTTACCATTGATTTAAATATGAAGCTCATTGGAAAACATGGCGAGTTCAAACAATCCAATTTTTTTAATTAGCCAGATCCTATGGTATTTTACACGCACGCGCGCACACACACACACACAAACACACACGTATATATGTATATATATATAGGCTACATATATCTATTTTAAAACACATCATTTTGTTTTGTAATTTATTTTATTTATTTTATAAATAGATTATAGAATATTATGTATAGCTCCCATTATGCACCAACCCCATGGGGCTATGCTTACCAAAATGGCTGAATATCACAGCTCCTGAATGATCTAAGTCTAAGGTAATTTAGTGAAAAACGTGTTTTTGTTTTTGTGTTGACAGCAAAGTGCCGACCGACTCCTGCGACTAATAGAATGTGTATACAGGTGGCTGCCCCTAGGCACCGTGGTAAACAACAAGGTCCTCGTGGTGCATGGTGGGATATCAAACATCACGGATCTTGAGTGGGTTCGATCCTTGGATAGACACAAAGTAAGTACGTATTAGCTTTATTCAATGATTTATCATCCCATTCATTAAATATTTATATGCGTATAACCTGTACTGGTAGTAAAATGCGTTGACATATAAAAAAATCAGAACATTATTTTTGTTATATAAACCACTAGCTACCCATCACACCCGCCCGCTTCAGTGGTTGCGTGGTCTAACACAACGCTCTTGCAGTAGACTGGACTGCCGATGACGGGGAGATCAAGGTTTTGATTAAATAATTGAATTGGACAAGGATTCATATAATGATACGGATATAATCACTTCTTGTTCGCATCCGTGCTTTAGTTGACTAATTTCAACAAAAAACGTTTATTGTGACATAACTATAATAATTACATATATTGTCTCGCGGACTTTTTTGTTCACATTAGTGAGAAAGTTCAATATGTGCTGTATTTTTTTAAATTTAATACCAATAGTTTTTGCAGCGCACGCGGAGAAAGCATATTTTTAGGCAACTTTTTATACTTTGGGTAAAACTATCGACATTTTTATGAGGAATAAATTAAATTCTCAAAATAAAATATAGCATTTGCTACTCGCTGATAATGTTGCCTTATCTTGGTGAGAGAATTTTTAAAATCGGTCCAGTAGTTTTTGAGTTTATCCATTACAAACAAAAAAACAAAAATAAAATCTTTCCTCTTTATAATATTAGTGTATATTTAAAGTACACTTTATGAAACAACAGATTTTATTATGTATTACCTACAAACTTACGTAACACTAGAATAAACATTATACCTAATACCTCCATTTAACAATTTCAAATGGTATATTTCGTCCATACCGGGAATCGAAACGGGACACCTAATAATTGAACAAAATGGTCTAACATTACAACTTTTATTTTGCACCATGTATTACTAATTGTTCAGGTTATATGGATATGTACTTAAGTAATTAAGCTTAGTGGAAGTATACCAACATTTTCATAAAGTAAGACCGGATTTTCTTTTTATGAAAAACCACTCTCAATACAACAGACTGTAATTTGAACCCGACTTTCCCGTCATACACAATCCAGTATATTTCGCGAGTAACGCCTTATTGTGGATTTATACGTTAATCAAAAACACTAGCGCTGAACAGAAACGTGGTCACGAGACGTACTCTAAGCCAATCACAATATTGTGATACGAAACGTGAAACTACATAAGCTTAATAATAGTTTATTATTAGCAACACGTCTTACTACCCGTTCGGGATATACGCACTTACGCTAATGTGTAGGTTGATTGTGAGATGAAATGGAGGACCTACAGTTTAACGTGGAATCCGAACCACGGTGGAGGCCTGGCATTCCAAAGATTTACAAGTTGTGATTAATACACGTCTTGTCGGAGGTGAAGGAGCTGTTTTTCTTTGTTAAAAAAACAACATCATCTCTACATCAGCCGGGCTTCTAACTATTACTCCCTAGTCGCCGACCAACGAAACTTGACGATATTTTTCTAATTTTTGTATTCACACCCTTAATATGCTATATTATATTTAACTTTAACAGTAGGGTAAAAGTATATTTATAAAGCAAGAAGCCTTATTTAATATGTAAATTTACCAGGTAAACTATCGATAAACTTCTCTATAACTTAATTAAAATAAAGCTTCATTACAAGTAAATTTATCACGCAAGAAAATAAACTGTTATTCTAAACAGTTTTAAACTTTTTAACAAAACGTTGCCATAAACTTTTAGTTTTACCATAAAGTTGTTTGATCTTGAAAATTCTGTGAAAAGATTAAAATGTCAGTTCAAACTTTGCTTTTAAATTTGGTACTCTCTATCTAAAGGAGATTTCATTAAATTTCTCTCTTCGAACAATCCAGTTCCGAAAAAACAAAAAAGAATCTATGACTTTAAGACACTCATGGAATAAAGTAGGAAAACTTGTAGACTTAAACAATTTGAATAATTTTCAATTTTTCTTATTTAAGAGGATTTAAAATTCGTCCTTTATGTATATATTTTGTCATAGATACACACCTAGTTTTTTTGTGGAGGCTCCCTTTTTTTATAGAAATATTCAAATGATTTTTTTAGTATAATATGTTTAACACTCCTTTTACTACCCATCAGGGCTATATGATTAAGTGCCAATTACACTTATGTGATCGTATGAGTAAGGTTGAATTTATAAGAAGTGTACCCGAATTTTCGTCGAGGTAAAGTGGTAAAACTCCTAGGAAAACCACCCTCAATACACCCGAATGGAATCGAACCACAATCTCCTCATATCTGGCAGTCTAGTCTATTGTTATAATAACGCCCGACTATTCGACCAGTAAAATGTGTCTAGATAATTAGTAATTAGGGTGGTTTGTAATTTTACCGAAAAGTCAGACTCTTAATACTAATAATAAAACTATTTTGGTCGCCGAATGGTATAAGGCGTTACTCTCACCAATAGAAAAGACTGACAACGACAGGGAATTTTAGGTTCAAATCCCTGTAGGTAGCTACAATAATAGTAGTAGTTAGTGTTGGAAATATCTAATAAAAATGGTGACCTGGCGGTCTAGGGGTAAGGTGTCAGACTTCTATACTGGCGGCCGGGGTTCAATCCTCGGTCCCGGCAAAGATTTATCTGATTACCAAACCCTTCCTTCACCTCTGACAATACATTTTGTGAATGTGGGGAATGCCAGGCCTCCACCATGGTTCGGATTCCACGTTAAACTGAAGGTCCTCCATTTCATCTCACAATCACCCTACCATTACACATTAGCGTAAGTGCGTATAACCCGAACGGGTAGTAAGACGCTGTGATAATAATAATAATAATAATCTAATAAAAACTAAATTTTTATTTCAAAAGTTCTTTAATTTCAATGATTTATTGTAAATTCTAAAATTCTGAACAAATGAATACAAATTTATATTTTGAAACAAATATTAATTAATCAAATAAAGCAATATTATTCCAAAAGTGCTTGTAAATTCTTTAGAATGATATTAGTTAATAATTTATCTTTCTACCAATTAAAGTGCAACTAATATAAATTATAGAAAGTAACACACAGTGTAACGAAATAGAATCTTAGTAGAGCAAAAAACTATCAGGAAAAGATTATTACCATTAAATTATTTTTACACACCAATAATTTCATAATATATTCGAAACTGATTACTGTTACGTCATGCCATTGTGTTTACCAAGTTAAATTAGTGACAAAGCTATACACAGTTTTGTATCACAAATAAATTGCACTTTATTGTAACTTTAATGAGATGCGTACTTGATTATTTTCAAATAATTGTAGGCCCTAATCAAAATTAAATCATTCCGTAACTCTTGTGTAACGACATATTAATGGATGTTCGTGGTCAACACATAGCAGATGTTGATCCGATTGATTGAAAAAAAGCTTGATGGCTGAAACTTTAATTCTATACCTCTACATACGATTATTAAATACTGATTGATTTTAAATCAACCGAAGCATTTGATCCAAACTGTATTCAAGCTTAAACAATTTGAGCTTATATCTCTATTGTTTCAAAAGTAAATACAACAATAGTTTGTCAACATTATATTAATAAAATATTCCTTTAATCCTAACTATTATTATAAATTCGAATGTGAGTTTGTTTGTATGATTGTTTGTTTGTTTGTTACGCTTTCACACCTAAACTACTCGACCAATCATCATGAAATTTTGCATACACGTTGTCATGGGTACAGGAAAGAACATAAGGTACCTTTCATCCAGAAAAAAAAGTACTGTTCCCGAGGGATAGAAAAAAAAATATTTTAGGTGGTCGTCCGGCATAACAACTCGGCCTACTGATATGAACATGAATTGCAACATAATGCCTGGAGTACAGAAAAAGGGACCTGCGGTATCCCGGAAGAAAATCTGATATCCCGGTTTAAAATCTGTTCTAGAGTTATTTTAGGCACTTATATCTTAAAATGATTAAAAATAATTACATTCAGCTAATTAAGCTCCGTCTGTTCACCCCGTGATGGTAAATGACAAAATTGTCGTAAGAAGTTTGGTATTATAGTGTGATGAACTCAAATAAAAACCACATTTACACTAAAGTGCCTTTAACGTTTAGTACTATAACAACTCGACAGATGGCGTGGTATCGATTTGTACTATTTAATGTACTAAGATTTCATTACTACCAAAATCCGATAGATGGCGCTGAGCACATTTTAAAACGTGGTATCGTTTTGTATTATCTATGGCCATTTTAAACTGATAATTGTGAAGTTTGGCGAAAGGGAAGAAAGGGAGTTGGGGGACCGTATCGATGGGAAATAGCAATAAATGCTTGCGATTCATTTGTTTACAAAAATTGATTAGCTACCGTTTATTCATCTGTGTTTAGTCCTATTTTAATAATATTGTAATTGTTTTACGTTTTCAGTTTATATTGTTCCTTTTTTTTCCTTGAGCGATAGTTTATCATTTATTATTTTTAGGTTAGTTATCTTACTTATAATTCTATTTTTTTCACCTTTAAGGCAATAGTTTGTTTTAATTTTTATATTAGGTATCTTTTTTTTTTTGGAAATGCCTCGCAAACGTAATTCTAACTTATCCAAGAGCTCATCGCGAGCCCGGGCAGCTAAAATTGCTCGATCCCAATAATCCTCCGTTCATGCCGAATTAAGGAGGCAAGAACAAGCGGAGCGACAAGCTGCTTTGAGAGCTGATGAGACACCTTCTCAAAGCCAGGAAAGACTGGAGGACCAAGCCACCCGCCAGGTTTCTATGAGAGCAGCTGAGAAACCCCTTCAAACACAATTGCGTTTGGAGCAACAAGCCGAACGCCAGAGAGCTCTGAGAGCTACTGAAACGCTCCTTCAAACGCAGATCCGTTAAGTAGTACAAGCTGAAAGCCAAGCTGCTTTTAGAACAACAGAGACGCCTCATCAAACGCAGCTCCGTTTTAATGAGCAAACTGAACGCCAAAGAGCTTTGAGAGCTAATGAGACTCCTTATCAAACGCAGCTCCGTTTAGATGAGCAAGATGAACGCCAGAGAGCTTTGAGAGCTACTGAGACTCCTTATCAAACGCAGCTCCGTTTAGATGAGCAAGATGAACGCCAGAGCTTTGAGAGCTACTGAGACTCCTTATCAAACGCAGCTCCGTTTAGATGAGCAAGATGAACGCCAGAGAGATTTGAGAGCTACTGAGACACCTCATAAAACGCAGCACCGTTTAGATGAGCAAGATGAACGCCAGAGAGCTTTGAGAGCTACTGAGACACCTCATCAAACGGAGCACCGTTTAGATGACCAAGATGAATGCCAGAGAGCTCTGAGAGCTACCGAGACGCCTCATCAAACGGAGCACCGTTTGGATGAGCAAGATGAACGCCAGAGAGCTTTGAGAGCTACTGAGACGCCTCATCAAACGGAGCACCGTTTAGATGAGCAAAATGAACGCCAGAGAGATTTGAGAGCTACTGAGACGCCCCTTCAAACGCAGTTCCGTTTAGAAGAACAAGCCCAGCAGCAGGCAGCCATTAGAGTAACAGAAATTACACAACATTCGCAGGCGAGAAGAATTGTTCATGCAGAAATGAAAACCGAACGCCGACGAACTTTTATGCGTAACAGTTGGTCCGTATTTAATAAATCTGGATTTGAATACGATCCTTTAATTGATTACAAAAATCATACTTTAATTGTTGTTGGTTTGATGAATAAAAAATGCCAGTTTTGTGATGCTTTAAAATGGAAAGATGAGACCACAGGGATGTGTTGTTTTAATGGCAAAGTTTCACTTCCCTTACATGGTGAACCAGAACAACCTCTGAAAACTATATATTTATACGATGCAAATTAATCGTGGCGCTTTTTAAATAGAATTAAAAAGTATAACTAATGCTTTCAAAGGACATCTTTTGGAGTAGATAAGGAGATAAGAATGCACGGGTTTTCGCCAACCTTTACCGTATAAGGTCAGATATGTCATAAAATAGGTTCACTTTTTCCAACAGAGAACGAACAGCAAAAATTCTTGCAAGTTTATTTTATGGGTGATGAAGAAAATGAAGTAAGCCGTCGTTTCCTATACATTCGAGGAGTTAAAAGAGATACGGTATTAAAAATTCAAAGAAGGTTACATAACCACAACATTTTGATAAATACCTTTAAAACCGCAATAGAGAACTGGCCTCAAGAAGATTATAAGGTTGTCATCCATGCTGATAGAACTCCACGTGGCGAACATGAGAGGCGCTATAATGAACCCACAATTAATGAAGTTGCTGTCCTGGTGAGTGGCGATCAGTTCTCTTCACGAGACAGTGTTACGAGTACACGATAATACAATTACACGCGTAGCCGATACTCATAAGGCTTATGATGCTTTGCAGTACCCATTAATTTTTAGAAAGGGACAGTCGAGATAACATTTTGATATTCCACTCATTAATCCCATTACAAAACAGCCAGTTCCCAATAAAAATGTTTCATGCATATATTTTTACGCCTATCACATGATGCTTCGAGAAAATGACTTTAACCTCCTTCTGCGGTCAAGACAGCTCTTTCACCAATTTATAGTAGATATGTACATCAAAGTAGAGAGCGAACGTCTTCATTACATTTCTTTAAACCAGAAAAAACTGCGTTCTGAAAATTACATTCACCTGCAAGATGCGACTAGCGCGGATGGTGGTATAAATCCAAACAATTTAGGCAGAATGGTTATTCTTCCCTTTACTTTTGTGAACAGCCCCCGCTATCTGCATGAATACACACAAGACCTTTTCGCCCATGTGCGCACTTACGGCAGGCCTGACCTATTCGTGACTTTCACCTGCAATCCTTCATGGAAGAAAATAACAGAAGATCTTATGCCCGGGCAAAGAGCTACTGACCGACATGACATAGTTGCCCGCGTGTTTCTTTTAAAGGTCTAAAAACTAATGAATGTTATTATAAAGGGAAAAATTAAGCGTTAATGTTTCTTTATCTCTACCTGTATTTACCAACAACCTGAATAAGTTCATCGTTTTTATTTTCATACTGCGTGTGTCGACCGACAACCTGAATTTGTTGACAAAATAAACATTAACGCGAGTGAAGCCGCGGGCAAAAGCTAGTAATCATATAATTTAAAACAAAATTAACCTGTATAATCCACACTTCTTCATAATTTTATTTCTTTTATTAACTAGGGCTGCAAATATATATATACCAAAACGTTCCTCCAAATACATCATTTTCCCCTCACTTTGGAAATATATAAACCAATTAACTACATCTAAACAAATTATCTACAAATAAGCTCACCTACCACATTTATCAACTATGGTAAAACTCAATATTTATTTAGAGTTTTAAAGTATTGTAATAAAATTCCTTCTATACCTACACAAATCTAGTAAGTAAATAAAACAATAGATTGTAAATAGTATATTAACTAATTAATCAAAATATGTCTTTAATTCTTATTACTTTCCCGCTATCTTACAGGTAGAGAAAGTATTGTGATCGTAAAAAAAAAATCGAACTCGAGATTTTGATGAATATCGACGTTTCATAAACCCCGAATCTAAAAAAGTAGTATTTAAATTTCCGTCTCTCTCTACCTCCGACTAGAGCGTAAACTATTTTACCGATAGGGCTAAGACTTGGTAGTAGTGGATGAATTGACAGTTCTGGGCCACTTTCTCCCATAAGGTTAACATTGATCCACCACCCTGAATGTGGTGGAACTTGGTATCTAGGGTCTTCATAGGGTTGCCCCAAGGGGTTTTTGGAATTGGATATCTAACCCTAAAATTAAGGGTAGTTTGGTGAACGGCAAAAAGAGAAAAAGTCGATTTTCTCAAAATCGGCTCTAACCATTTTGATTAAAATTCGTATCTAGGTGTTGATTAAAGTAAAATCAAGGAATACTATATTCTAAGTTTTATTAATACGACAGGAGTTACAGGACAGTGAACGACAATTTGTGGTCATTTAGTAATTGTTTTGACTAATCCCTTACTTTAAAAGGTGTATGAACCTCAAAAAATTATACCTTTCTACTTAGTTTAGATTTTTAAATGCGTGGAATGTGTGGAATCAAGTGTGGAAAAAGCACAACATCTAGAGAAGGATCTGGAAAAAATATTAACTAAAACAGTGTACAATAAACAGCAGAATACAACAATTTTTCTAAGATAAATTAATGTATTACAATAAAGAGCGATTGTATTTGAACTATTATTTTGTTTGTTACTAACCCAATATTTTAAGATTAAAATAAATAAATATGTTTTAGTGAATAAAATATCTGAGTCCATAGAGGTTCATTATAACCAGAGTTAACGGTATGTTTCTAGCTTTTAATCTTACCTAATTATTGCACCCACAGATTAGGTAAGAATAATATCAGATTATCTCTTTAAATGTGTTTCATCTAATGATATAATTTAGATTTTTAGCTTAACCTATTAATTAATTTACTATCATAACATAATTATATTTTCTAATATTGAAGTTTTTATGATAAAATGTTTTATTCATTTAATATATCTAAATGTATTTACACTTGTACCATATTGACCCCTAGGAGAGTATTGTGATCATAAAAAAAGTCTAATTCTAAATTGTGATACAGTTCAACGTTTTACGGTCCCCTGAAAATGAAAAAGTTGTTTTCCCCGATGCAATTTGATATGTTTGTACCTCGGATGGAGCCGAATCCATTTTACTTATCGGGCTAAAACTGATATCTAGGGTTTATAAGATTTCCCTGAGGAGTTTTTGGAACTATACATATAACCATAAAATTAAAGGAAGCTTACCTCAGACCAAAAAGAGAAAAACAAATCCATTTTCTTTAAATATTCTCTAACAATTTTGATTAATTTTGTTCCAGACATTATTTAACGTTATAAACAAAATCGGCATTTTCATTCCGCAACTATTCGATATATTAAATGACTTGTCGTTTCAAAGTTTTACTACCATAAAAAAAATTAAAATGTGTTTCAAACATCTTTTTGTAAAATTAATTGCTTATAAGCTACATGCATATATATAAAAAAACATATATATGCTACAAGCATAATATATATTTATGAAGATCTTTGAAAATATAAATTAAATTTTAAGCTCTTCTTTGGACAAAGCTGAACTTTATTTCTCAATAGATTTATACAACAGTGTTTCTTATTTATTTATTTTATTTACTGGAGTGTCTATGTAACAATCAACAATCTATGTTATTTAGTTTCTCAAATCTTATGATTTTTTAGTAAATTTCTCTACTTTAAGACAAGAGAGAGAGAGTTATACCATTTATTTTGAAAAGTTTTCTTATTAATACTATCTAATAACCGATTTTTATTTATATGCTCTACCTAATAATGAAATCACATCAAATAGTAGTATTATTAACTATAGGTTGATTCTGGTAGGAAGAACACTAGAAGTTAGTTACTAAAGTTACTAAAACAGTTTTAAAATATTCATAATTTACATCAAGTCGTGTTATCTGCAGTTGTCACTTTTGATAGATATTATTAATACCTATAAAATAACACAAATAAAATAGTAAAATGTTATCAATATTGGTCGCAATGAAATAAATTTGAATTTCCCCTACTGTTCGTCCAACCAAAATTGGGGTATATGTCATAATATTAAGGTAGCAACCAATGAAATTCTATTATTTTTATGTCTGGTCACTATCTAATTTTTCTAATAATATGAACCTCTGAGAAGCCAAACTGACCTAATTAAAAAAAAATACATTCTTGATTTAAGTACTGGAGTACGTAATTAATAAATAGTTTTTCATAAACTTAAACGACCGTCATCAAACCTATAACTATGTATGGCCTCTGAATGTAGTAAATATACTCTGATCATGAATACCATCCATCCATTTTCTACACTTTTTGTTTTGTGGCGTTGATTATTTTGGCTTCTGAGAGGTCCCCCAAATATCGAACACAACTTAAAACTTGTCCTTGTTTTCCCAGCTGTTCCAGTTACTTACACCCGATTGTTAACATATTGTTATTTCCCCAGTACGTCTCTTTATTGAGGCCTCCCGTGACGGAGAGTTCGGCCCCTGGAGCTGAACTCATCGACAAGATGGAATGGAAGCAGGTAATAGACAACGACACACAACACAGGTGGCTGTATAGGGAGTACGCTTTTGGGGGGGCTTTTTTGTAGTTTATATAGCAAAACATATTTTATGTAAAAATTAATAGCATGGTTCTCCAGTACAAACATATAGTTTAATTTTCTTCACGTGGTGATATCAACATGTCTTGAATATCTGTCGAGGGTATCCTGGAATTTAATGGCAAATTTTTCCCTTAATTTAAACATTTTCTTGTCTAATGCCACTATGCTCATGACAGATATTCAACAAATTTTGATATCACCACGTTAAAAAAAAATTAAACTTTAGGTTTGTGCTGGAGAAACATTTTATTTAATTTGTCAAAAAAAAAGTGTTTATATAAAAAAACTGCCCTTAACTCGCGTTCTTTACACTCCCACCTAAATTATATAAAGATTTTTGTAATAATTTTAGTCAAATACCACTATATAATTTAGTTCCCACTGGGCCGTAATATTTTACTTGCTGTGCTTAGTTTTAAAAATCTTTTTAACACAGGTTCTGCACGTCACATTTAATCAAAAACCCCGAGACCAAAATCTTAACCCTTTATTAAAATAATCTCAATTATAATTAGGATTTGAGTTCTATTAAAAATAATTTTAGATTATCAATTCATGTGTATCAAACACTGAAACGGGATGGCTATACACAGGATTCTGTCCTGATAGCTAAAACAAATTAAGTTAGGTGAAAAATGACACCCGGATAAGGTAATCGAACAGGGGACCTTTAGTTTTGCGCGGCAATACTCTGCCACTGAGCTATCATGTTTCATCTCATATCCACAGCAAGCTTTTACTAATGGTTGGTGTATGGAGTATAATTGGCATACAAAGCTAAGAGTCCAGTTTCCGATTCCTTTGTCAAGGTTGTATTTTTCAATTAAATGAATTAAATGTTATAGTTTTTACTAGAATCTTATCACCAAACTGTTTATAGATATATTATGATTGGTATAGATTGGGAGATTAACTTAAAATAAAATGTATCCACATTCGCTATAGGCTTTCCCAATTTTAATTTGGAAGCCTATTATAAAAGTCCTTATTTTGTACTAGATCTTTACTCTATAGTAGTTTTTTGTTGGGATAAAAAGCCTTTCAGAACGGTATTAACGCCAAAATAAGTGTATGGTAGCTGTATACATTAGCTCAGATAGATGAGATGGGAAAACCCATCTACCAAGCACCATTATATTAGGATCAGATATATCAGCTCTTCAGGCAGAGTAAAATCCGAACAGTTAGTAAATGAAACACGGTGCTAAACCAAATAATAAAACTCGTCAGACGCGTTGAGCTTACTGTCTGTAGACTTATCGTGGAGGTTCTAGTGGTTTTAAAAGTGGTCCGAAAACTATTGTTAGAATATAAGCATTAGGATTATCGCCTGGATGCTTTGCGAATCGTTTATAGCTTCGTTATTTTAAGGTCATTCGACATTTAAATTATTAAGATATTTTTTAAGGAGTTTTCTTGTATAAGATAGCAAGTAGCTTAGTCTCATCCCATTTCAGAAACACCAACCAGGTAAGGAAATCACCGTCCACTGAACCTGGGTGTGTTAATATTTGGGATTATATGACCCTCTGTCTTGGCCTGGCATATTGTGTTCTGTTAGTCGGTGTTGTTTCTACAATTGGTACAATAAAAAAAAAAGAATTTAATAAAGTTGACATTTAAAACTATTTATATATGCAATAATATATTGGGATTATTAATATAATTAACAAGTAGAGTAAGGTTAAAAACAATATTAATTCTAAATAACAACGTGTACAACAAAATGATATTCTGAAAATTGAAAAATGACACCTGGACACGGGAATCGAACCCGGGACCTTCGGCTTAGTACGCCACTGCTCTTACCACTGAGCTATCCAGGATTCGTCCCGTGCCCAAAATGAGATAAGATTAAATTACCAAGGTATAAAAAAAAACAATATGTATATATAGTTAAAAGTGATGTAAATTTCACCATATTTAAATTGATCTTATATTAAAAAATATTTTTTGTAAACATATAAATACATATTTCATTGTGTACACCTTATACATTAATTACTTTAACAATGGTACATGCAAAGCATAAAATAGAAAGTTTAACTCCTTATAATTTGTGAGCTGTAATTATTATAAATCATTGAATCACTGCTTATAATTATACACTTGTTAAAATTGTGCAGCAAAATTTTTGAAGGCTGGAATGACCTTAATAAAATAAAAAGCTTTAGACTTTCTCACTTTGTGTCTACATTTTCTTGACTGGTAATTAAGTTTGGGCTTGTTATTTAGTTAGTAAGGAAGTAGATATTTCACTTGATTTCAAAGTTGTAAATTCAATTTTAGAACATCTATAATTTGGGGTTTATTGGAGATATATATACTTCAGTTTATACTTCCCGTTCAATTTATCAGCAAGGTGACCTGGCGGCTTAGAGGTAACGTGTTGAGACTTTTGTGCTGGGGGTCCGGGGTTCAATCCTCGGTCCCGGCACAGATTTATCTGATTGCCAAACCCTTCCTTCACCTCTGACAAGACGTGTATTAATCACAACTTGTGAATGTGTGGAATTCCAGGCCTCCGCCGTGGTTCGGATCCCACGTTAAACCATAGGTCCTCCATTACATTATTATTATTATTATTATTATTATTAGCACCGCGTCTTACTACCCGTTCGGGTTATACGCACTTATGCTAATGTGTAATGGTAGGGTGATTGTGAGATGAAATGAAGGACCTACAGTTTAACGTGGGATCCTAACCACGGTGGAAGCCCGGCATTCCTACCATTACACATTAGCAAAAGTGCGTATAACCCAAACGGGTAGTAAGACGCGGTGCAAATAATAATAATTTTCAGTACAAGATAGGGCCAAACAAGGTATAATTTACAGCAGTGGTTACTAACTTGGGGTGCACGAACCCCCAGGGGTGTGTGTCAGGACGTCTGAGGGTACGTGAAAAAAATCTGACTAATGTCGGAAAAAGCTACATATGTCAACCGTTGGGCTGTCTAGCGCACACAAGTGAAAATAGGTTGGTATCCGCTGAATCGGAGGAAATGTACCTTTATTTGCGTGGAGGGCTAGTGGGAAACGATTCGGTAAAATAAAGTTTCAGAACATTCAGGTGGTATTTGGGCCTCTGATGACCTAGTCACCAGCAGACAAGACAAGACGAGACTGATGCCTTCAATTGTCTGTTCACTGGGAGGGTCAATGGAGGGTGTGTTAATAGGCTATATTTAATTGACATTCGTTTTAAACTTATCCTAAATAATATTATGAATTAAATAGCCAAGATATTAAATTTGATATTTACGGTTGTAGCTGCTATTATTTAAAAATTGAAAAATGACACATTGAGATGGAAATCAAACTTGGGACCTCTGGCTTAGTACGCCAATACAAATAAGGTATCTGGGATTCATACCGTACTAAGCCAAAGGAGCTGGGTTCAATTCCTTTGTCAAAGTGTCATTTTTCAATTTAAATAACCTTAAATAGTATTGTTAGTATTTTAAATCACTTTAAAATTCGTTTAAAGCATTAAAAACATATCTTAACTATAGCGTGGTATTTTCACGATAGATAGATCTGATCTCAATAGGCCTACCAATTCAACAAAATAAAAATTACCTTCCAGTTGTTATTTTAGATATCCATGATACAACCATAATCTATAAGAAAGTACGTTTCTTCTTCGATGCGGCTAAAGATAGTTTCAAGTTTCGTACCAACCCCTTAGAGATCCATTGTCTTATCATCTTTAATAGTATCATCAGTACCGCCAACCGCCCTCACCAAAAGTCAAGGAATATCGACTGAGACTAGAGGGCAGGCGGGCAGTGTTTTGAAACTCAATCTAAGTTCGTCAAAGTAACGAGTACTACGAGAAAGGCGCTATTATTCCCTTACCTCCCTCCCCCAAGCCCGTCCAAACGTCACCCCAAACCCTTTAAACCACCCCTTTTCCCGTTTGCCTTCAACCATTTTCTTTTAGCGACGTCCCTCTTGAAACCTCTCGGTCGCGTCGTTCGTTGTAAATACCCTCGGTGGAAACTTGTTTAAGAATAATGTCTTGGTGAACGTAGCTTTAGTAAAAAGAGGCTTAATAGTCTCTAGAATATTACGTGAGGGAAAGGTCTTTTATTTCAGAACGATTAGTGAAAATTAGTTTCTACTCTTTATTATAGTATAGTCAAAATATAAATTAGAATTATTAATTTAAAAGAAAATCAAACGTTGAATAAATACGTATTTCTTTTTGTGTGACACTTACAGCCCCCAAGATTAAAAGCCAAGTTAGTGCAAACGTCTAACTTTTAATATTTATTTAAATAATCTGTTGTTGATAGTTAATTAAGTGAAATTGACAGTGCCAAAGTGTTTGGAAGAGCGTTAATTCTAAGAAATGATTCTACAAAAAGTTCAATAAAATAAATAAATACATGTCGTAAAGTTTTATAATAAAATATTTTATGTTCGTAGTGTTTAATTCTGTCAAAGACTTAAATTATATATTTTGATATAATTTAATACCAATATTATAATGTAGTGAGTAATGACGTAGTTCATCAGTTTTAAAATATTTATTTATCGTCCCATCTTACTAACCGTTTGGATTAAACGCTTATGTTCTGATTATTTAATGTGCTAGGGATGATGAAGGTTGAATTTATTCGAAGAATACCCGCATTTACGTGAGGGGAGAGTGGAAAACCATTTGTATAAATACTTATTACATCCACCTGGGATTACAGCCTCAATATCCCCGTCATCGACAGTCTAGTCTACTGTGAGTGTGGCGCCTTAGACCACGCGACCACCAAAACGGGTCTAAGACGTGTTGAATGGGAAAAAAATTCCGTATGTTGCTGTGCCTACTACCTTTAATTTATTTTAAACGTAATTATTTATAAGCAAACTAATGTTTTTTTCTGAAATTAAATGTTCAAAGGTTGTTAAATAAAATATTGAAAATTCATGTTTCTATTAAAAAAAAATCTCTTCATGTGTATGTTATTTGAATTAAAAAACATAAACAATGAATACGACGTATTTTTGGATAAAACTTCATATGGTAGGATGGAAGGGAGGGCGAATTATTTTTTATAGTTTTTGGAACAGAACTTTTATTGACCAAAACAAATATTATATCACTTAGTAAGTATATTTAGTTTAATTTTCTACGCATAGTATTTTGAACAGTTCCTTAAAGTGTATCAGGGTCATTACGTATCTTAACTAAAACATGTCTTCTTTTAAAAAGCTTCTGTTCTAATGTCCCTACTACGCCCGAGACAAATTTTCAACAACTGTTGAAACTATAGGTAGAAAATTAAACAAAACATATTTACTGAAGCAATATTTTATTAATTTAACCGAAAAAAAAATTGTCAAAAAAACTTTTAAAAAACGCTAAAATACTCTTGCATCACTTCAACCCTCTTTTGCTTATTTTTCATTTTAAACCCTCTTCGGGATCCACGTAGTCTAACGTGCTACTTTCACAGAAGACTAGACTGCTGATGACAAGGATATCAAGGTTCGAATCTCAGTCGGGTGTACTGAAGGTGGTTTTCCACTCTCCCTCTCTGAAAATGCAGGTACACTTCTCCTGAATATGACCTTACTAATTCCTAAGATCATTAGCGTAATGAATATATAAGCGTATAATCCAAATGGGTTGTACACCGCGGTGTATAAAAAAAGTTCTCTTTTAACTTTAACTATCGTGTTGTCGACAAGGATACCTTAACTATGATTCAACTAATAGAAGTGTGGGTTAAAAAAATACACTACTTATCGATAGTTTTATATGCTATGTCCAAATTAAGATATCGACTGTGAAATGTTTGATAAAACTCTTGCCTAAGTTTCCTCAAAGGGAGATGGGAAAGTTATTTGCTGAAGGAATCCTCTTGTGTCTTTAAGGTGTTAGCCGCTTCGGTGGCGTAGTTGGCTAACGCGTTTGTCCTGTTGAGCTCTACTGCTGAGGACGGGGAGATCGAGGTTCGAATCTCGGTCGGGTGAACTGGGGGTGGTTTTTCCTAAATGGTATTTCCACTCTCACTCCACGCAAATACGGGTTAACTTCCTCTAATTCAACCTTCCCAATTCCTAATCCATTAGTGTAATTAAAAGCGTGTAACCCGAACGGGTAGTAAGACGTGGTGCTAAATATTATTATTATTATTTAAGGTGTTCGATATCCTGTGGAGCGATCCCCAGGGGATAGAAGGGTGCGTCGCCAACACGCTGAGGGGCGCCGGGACGTACTTTGGCCCGGACGTCACCGAACAGTTCCTCAAGAAACACAAGCTGCTCTACCTCGTCCGTTCCCACGAGTGCAAGCCGGGAGGTTATGAGCTCACCCACGGGAACAAGGTGACGAAACAATCAATGTATTGGTCACTTCCCTCGACTGTCCTAGTTTATTTAATCAACTATACTAACATTCCTCAACCATTCTCAAATATATATCATGGTTCCTTTCTTCAATTATTCCTAAAAATATATCTTGGTTACTTTGCTCATTAATTATCAAAAAGAGTTCGTTGTTTTTTTCCTTAACTAATTCTAAAGAGATATTCTGGTTCGTTTCCACAACTAATTCCAAAGAGATATTCTGGTTCCTTTCCACAACTAGTCCCAAAAAAATAGCCTGGTTCCTTTCCTCAACTAATCTCCAAAGAGATATTCTGGTTCGTTTCCACAACTAATTCCAAAGAGATATTCTGGTTCCTTTCCACAACTAATCCCAAAAAAATAGCCTGGTTCCTTTCCTCAACTAATCCCTAAGAGATATTCCGGTTCGTTTCCACAACTAATTCCAAAGAGATATTCTGGTTCCTTTCCACAACTAATCCCAAAAAAATAGCCTGCTTCCTTTCCTCAACTAATCCCCAAAGAGATATTCCGGTTCGTTTCCACAACTAATTCCAAAGAGATATTCTGGTTCCTTTCAACAACTAATCCCAAAAAAATAGCCTGGTTCCTTTCTTCAACTGATCCCCAAAGAGATATTCCGGTTCGTTTCCACAACTAATTCCAAAGAGATATTCTGGTTCCGTTCCACAACTAATCCCAAGAAAATAGCCTGCTTCCTTTACTCAACTAATCCCCAAAGAGATATTCCGGTTCGTTTCCGCAACTAATTCCAAAGAAATATTCTGGGTTATTTCCTCCACTATTTCAATATGTGTACACTGTTTCCTTTAACAAGACGAAATACTATTGATCTCACTACAGGAATGAGGGTTAGGTAAGTAGTTTTAAGGGTTCATCCTGTACTAACAATAAGTTAGTTTGTATGGTTGTGGCCTAATATAATCATTTGTGAAAGTTTTTCGTCTATCATTAATTTAGATAATTTGTAGGCCTAAGTCTCTTGGTTATTTAATCATGGTGCTATGGGTACAGTCAAAAGTTCAAAAGAAGGACCTTTAAGAAAATACCTTTTTCTTTTCTGCGAAAGCAGAGCTAATAACTTTTCCAGGGGTAATTTTAAAATGCAAATGTAAGTACAAAGTGATGTTTTTCTTACCACCGTGTCTACTAACTATTCAGGCTATTGGTGTATTTGATAATTACTCTAATGGGATAGAGATGAGGAATTAAAATTGCAGAGGTGATTTATACGAATTCACGTAGAATAAAAGTGAGAAACCATTTAAGAAAAAAAATCACCACTGTAGGCCCAATCGGAATTTGAACTCCAAACTTCCAGTAATCAGAAGGAAAGTCTAACATAAACGTGACTCCTTAGTCGATTCGGCCACTGTAACGGGTCTTAAATCCAAGTGTTAAATCCACTATTAAGTGTTTTTTAAGGCACATTAATGTTAATGGTAACCTGATGGTCTAGGGGGTAAGGTGTCGGACTTCTGTGTTGGGGATCCGGGGTTCAATCCTCGGTCCCGTAACCAATTTATCTGATTACCAAACACTTCCTTCACCTCTGACAAGACGTGTATTAATCACAACTTGTGAATGTGTGGAATTCCAGGCCTCCACCGTGGTTCGGAGTCCACGTTAAACTGTAGGTCCTTCATTTCATCTCACAATCACCCTACCATTACACATTAGCGTAAGTGCGTATAAACCGAACGGGTTGTAAGACGCGGTGCTAATAATAATAATGTTATTTTTTTTATTATATTGAATACAATGAATCATATAGCCGAAGCTATCATTTATGCATTTAAGTGAGGATAACACCATTTAGATATCATGTTCTGAAAATTGAAAAATGACACCTGGACACGGGAATCGAACCCGGGACCTTCGGCTTAGTACGCCAATGCTCTTACCACTGAGCTATTCAGGATTCATCCCGTGCCCATGGTCATTCTTCACTCTTCACTCTTCACTCATAGTTTAAGGCAGAGTCTATGATGGACGTGTGGAAGTCGTCAGCTTTTAAGTATGTGATTATACAAGATCACAGCCATCAGACAACGCAGCCACCCACGACTCGGTAATTGGCTTATTGCAGCCATTTGACAATTATATTATAAATGTACGGGATTGCATATATTAATGAATCAGATAGCCGATATCTAAATGGTATTATCCTCAATAGAATGCATAAATTATAGCTTCGGCTATTTGATTCATTAATATATGCAATCCCGTACATTTATAATATAATTGTCAAATGGCAGCAATAAGCCAATTACCGAGTCGCGGGTGGCTGCGTTGTCTGATGGCTGTGATCTTATATAATCACATACTTAAAAGATGACGACTTCCGCACGTCCATCATAATAATATTAATATAATATTTAGCACCGCATCTTACTACCCGTTCGGGTTATACGTTTTAAGTACTAATTACGCCAATGGGTTAGGAATTGGGAAGGTTGAATTAGAGGAAGTGAACCCGCATTTGCGTGGAGGGAGGGAGGGTGGAAAACCATTTAGGAAAAACCACCCCCAGTTCACCCGACCGAGATTCGAACCTCGATCTCCCCGTCCTCGGCGGTCGAGCTCAACACGACTCGCGCGTTAGCCAACTACGCCACCGAGGCGGGTCACGTCCATCATAGACTCTGCTTTAAACTATGAGTGAAGAATGACCATGGGCACGGGACGAATCCTGGATAGCTTGGTGGTAAGAGCATTGGTGTACTAAGCCGAAGATCCCGGTTCGATTCCCGTGTCAAGGGGTCATTTTCAAATTTTCAGAACATGATATATTGATTACAATGTTTTAAACCATTATCTGCGGTGTGTCTGTCAGGTGATCACGATATTCTCAGCGTCCAACTACTACGAGCTGGGCTCGAACAAAGGGGCCTACGTGAAGCTAGTAGGACCGCAACTAGCTCCACACTTCGTCCAGTTTACGACGGCGGCATCGCGAGCAAAGAGACTGACGTTCAGACAACGCGTGGGTCTGGTCGAAAGTTCAGCTATCAGAGAGCTCAGTGGCAAGATACTGGCCAGCAAGGAGCTGCTGCTTGAGGAATTCAAGAAACACGACCCGGGAAACACAGGTAACGTGTAGTCAAATTTTCATAGAAAGGTTTTATTTGAGAAAATACTTCTTTTATTTTTAGGCTAACATTAATAAAGTCCTAAACATTAGCTCAGTTGTAGCGTAAAGATCTATTAAATTATATTATTATTACTAGCACCGCGTCTTACTACCCATTCGGGTTATACGCACTTATGCTAATGTGTAATGGTAGGGTGATTGTGAGATAAAATGGAGGACATACAGTTTAATGTGGGATCCGAACCACGGTAGAGGCCTGGCATTCCCCTTATTCACAAGTTGTGATTAATACACGTAATGTCAGAGATGAAGGAAGAGTTTGGCAATCAGATAAATCTGTTCTGGGACCGAGGATTGAACCCTGGACCCCAAGCACAGAAATCTGACACCTTTCCCTTAGACCGCCAGGTCACCTATTAAATTATTAATACCCGGTTAACCGTCCCCGTGGTGTAGTGGTTAGTGTACCTGTCTACGAGCCTAGGTGTTCCAGGTTCTATCCCAAGTTGGTACCTAGGTTTTTTTTTCCCATTAGGGGAATGATCCAAACAGTCACCAGGGTTTGGTTAGTTAGGTTTAAGTTATGTCAAAACTCCCACTGGCTGCACACCTTCATAATCACTATCATCACATCATCTCGTTGCGAGTACGACGTGTAGACAACCTCCTATGGTGTAGCCCGAGCAAAGTTCTGTGCCACCAAAGCCGCTAATAGTCTACACATAAGGTGACCTAATCTGGATGTAATTTGTCCTCCCGGTCATGTATGCCATACGATAGAAAAATAAATGGTACGGAGTTCCGCACGGACAATCTCACTCGATTGTCTAAGAATGTGATACATATTCAAAACTCATAATATATTATATAAAACAAAATAATATATTTCCACTAGAAAACCCGAACAAAATTGCGTTATGCTTAGGTTAAAAAAATTGGCTCTCGGATTTAAATGATATGATTTTATTTTTAAAGAATCAGAGTCCGTACTATTATATTTGAATAGAAAAAATTAAGATTAATATTAGGTCCACAAGGGTCAATACTTCGTATTAAAATTTTGACTTCCAGTTAAAATTTTCTACATTATATTAGGGTTTGCATATCTTATCGCCATCGTATTTTTATTAAGTTTCCCATTTATAAATTTAGATGAATTAAATAAAAGGTAAATATATGACTATTGGGTTAAAAGTTATAGATATATATCATTTTTGTACAAACATTTCCCATAAGAAATTAAAGAAAAACGAACACGTACTTTCTGAGAGGTTTACGTTTATACTTAATTTAAGGAATTAAAGAATTATCGCGTTAAAGCTTAAGTAGTATTTCCATTAAATTAAAGCTCACAAAATTGTATTAATAGATTTGCCAATATCTCCGAAACTATTGAGTTTATAAAGATACATTCCAAATAAAAGTTTTTTATTTTTAATATTACTGTACTACGATTTTGCATTTTCAAATAGTAGCCATTTATATATAATTTTGATCAACCCATAGATATGAATTTTAATCAAAATCGTTAGAGGTGGTTTTGAGAAAATGATTTTTTTCTCTTTTCGCCCTTTACTAAACTACTATTAACGATATGGTTAAACAGACACAGGCAGACTTCATTGAAATGAAAAAACACTTTTTAGGATTAGGGGGCTCGTTATACGTCAAAATTCATCAAAATCTAGATTTAGATTTTTTTGACGATCATAATAATTTCTTTACCTGTAAGATAGCGAGAAAGTAAAAGGGTAGTCAGTTCAATTCCAGGTACTGTATGTCCGAAAAATATTCCATCGGTGAAATTTGTGTTTCTCCTTTCACAGTGATGAATTAACGGCCGGGGGCTGGGTGTTGTGTTTGTTCTAGATTTAAGTTAGTTTATAAGTTGTGTGCTGATTTAATCAGTTGGTTCAGAAAGTGCACGTTAAATCCTCAAATAAATAAAAAAAATAGATACAAAACTATAATAACATTTAATTATATTATTCGTGCTATTTTATAGGTAATATATATAAAAAGTTACAGCTACATATATCATAGCTTGACGTATGAATAAATGAAAATAGCTTTATAGTTACTTTTCTAAACCCACTAAGGTGGTCAAATAGTTAAAATCATCAATCTTGCAATAGGATGGACTGCAGATGACAGATAAAGTGCTCGAATCCCGGTTAGCTGTAATAAGTGTGGATTTAAATAAACGGTTTTCCCCTCTCCTTCCACGCAAACGTGAGTAAATATCCTTTAAATTCTACCTTGGTCATCTCTAGCACATTAGCGAATTTAAAAACAATAATTGCTTAATTAATTCTAATAAAGGATTGGTGGGGCTGAATTAAGATTTACCTCACACATCAATCTTCCCCATTCGCTCACCCTTTTTTCCCCACTAAACGCCTTGTATAATAATTATAAAAAATAATATCGATATATCACGGCAGCTTTATAGTGGACACCATAACCTTATTTTGCTGCGCCCTTGAATTAGTACCTTAAAGACTGCGTGACCACCCGTGCGGGTCAGTCAAAAATTAAATTCCCTCGTACCACAAAGTTTCAAGGTACGGTAAGTTAATCGCGTGATCCAAATAACGCCGGGAATGTGAAACGCAATGTTCGAGTAAGCGTGCGTCTAGTTTATAACACGCCTTCCCTTTACCCCTCCCCCCCCCCCTTTCCCACGATGTCGACTTCTGAAGGGAGCATGAGGAAACTTTAGTAGAGTGAAGTAATCTATCAATAGAGGTGTTGATATCGGAAAAATCATGTCATGATGTTTTACAACTCGCGCAGAAACAAATGGGCTGTCGGAGAGAGGGGTATGGCTTACGTTGATGGTTTATGCCGAGAAAGATAAATAGCCATCGATTTGATTTATTAAAAAAAAAACTAGCAATCCCTCATGTTGTTTACCATGACCCACTGTGGTATAAGAATTATATAAGACCCCCTTC